>JAJMIF010000084.1:0-85358 GCA_030583505.1 Sugiyamaella castrensis
GGGGATTATTAGATTAGTTCGATCGCGATCGTTTTTAAGTTCCCAGGTTAGTACTGTACAGGCTCTATGACTTTGTTAATGACGATCTCGCACTTCGATTGAGAGGGATGGTCACAAATTTTAGTCGATATAAAAATCAATGAACCATTAATAACTTTCTTTCGCTAACGTTTTGACAGATTTTGTCGAATTCATACAATAAAAAAAAAAAAAAAAAAAAAAAAAATTGTGTG
The DNA here is from genome assembly GCA_030583505.1 of Sugiyamaella castrensis. Classification (NCBI taxonomy): domain Eukaryota; kingdom Fungi; phylum Ascomycota; class Dipodascomycetes; order Dipodascales; family Trichomonascaceae; genus Sugiyamaella; species Sugiyamaella castrensis. Next base: position 234 of record JAJMIF010000084.1, read on the forward strand.
GGGTTGAGTCACAGTCCACACAGCTATTTTTATATCGGACCGTTTCTTACTTAGCCTCATAGATAGATGTATATATATATGCATGACCACGCGCGCATGTTCTTGCACGGCGCTCTAAACCCCTCTGTCTGGCTCTGTGAAAATATCCAGTGGGCCAATTCTAATACTGATTTCATTATATATGAGGAGATACTATCTAAATATTGCAAAATACTGGAGAATTCGTTAGCTACATTATGCTCATATTATGTACTTTATTAGCATATTCTGTTTAACTCCGTGACCAGGTTACGGCCCAACAGCCCGTATAAGCTTAGCAATGCTCTGCTTAGCAGTGGCTAGGATTTCTAGGTACCAATTTATTATTATTATTATTATTATTACTCCGTGCCCACGTTCTTCTCGCATCGGAAGCTTATAGTTCTTTCTCCCTCTTCTCGAGTTTAATCCAGAGGCCGCCGAGTCAGTTCATAGTGGAGTAGAAAGGAAATCAGGGATTAATTTTCGGATAACTCCGGCTATAGAATATTATATGTTTAAGTGATATCAGGTTGGTAAAATCAAGGTTGTCTCTCAAACTATTTATAAATTCTTTCTCATAATAATTGACATCTTACAGGAGCTCACTCGAGGTTAAGACCCCGGATCTTTAAGGAACTTGAATGAGAAGTTTCTCTTCCCAGTTAGGGCTATCTGTGGTGGCTGGTGCCATGCTCTCGCTGGCTGGAGCCTTAATGTCGGTGAATCCGCCCGAGGCAGACTTGGCAACTATAAAATAGTTTATATAACCTTTTTCTTCTGTTCTGTTTAATGATTGTTGTCTGTTCTGTTTGGTATTCTCTGTCTATGCTGGTTGTTTCACTGAGAATATTTCAGCACAGTTAGCAGTTATCCTGGCCCCTGGTTGCCGATCTAAAATGAGTGGGGGCGGGTTATAACTTATCGCAGGTGACCCTCACATGCATGTACGTTTTTGAAGCCGCCTCCAACCAATTTAACTTGCCTTAGTGTGTGTGATACGTCAGACGATAACGAGAAGGGGGGAAGATGTACAGTACACGTGTAAGTGATAGCTTTCGTGAGCTTCCTGAGCCAGACTGTGGGAAGTTTGTAAAAACATTTGGAGCAGATCTGCTTCTGACTTCAGAAGTCTCCAGCAGCTAAAACTTTGGCTTAGCACGACGACTCGTCTCCGACAGGTGGCTTAAATATCTCGAACAAAGCGAGAACTATGGATTCTGGGATTGAGCCTGTGTAACTAGGGTCTGAGTGGTTTCTTTGGCTTGGGCCGGTGAACTTAAAAGATGAGGACATGATTAGGGTTTTATGTGCGGCTTTTGGTCAGCCGGCTGCATAATCAATTGTAGGAATAGGGTTTCTTCTTCACCAGCTTATCTGTTTGACCATCAAATATAGGCCTTATTTATAAGAATAAAATAAAATTCGGCATAAGGAAAGAAAGAAGAGTCCCAACCTGAGGTAAAAGAAGATAACAATGAGTAAGAAATAAAATAATATTGGATCGGAGAATTGACCACCTCCTAAATCCCACCGGTCAGGGTTAATGCGGCATGCAGGACGATAATGCACCAACTAGTTAGTTACTGCAGTAACAGTTAACTATTTGGTGCTTTTGACTCGTTAAGAAAATATGATTAAGTACCTGCGGCACATGACACCTCTGATACACCCGCGGACAATTAACGTTGTATTAAGTTCAGTCGAGGAAACAGGTAATAATAACTTTAGCTGATTGATTGGGTTATCACCAGTTATCACCAGTTAACTCTTGACGTACTGTCCACGAAGTCCTAAATAAAGCTTTAGAACAGAGCGGGGTAGAATCCTACCGCCGGAGCTAATTTCACCTTTGAAAAGCGAGAAACGAAACAGATATTGTTTCAAAAATAAAACGTCGTTGTGTATGAATTACCGTGTTACTCCTAAATCTCCGATATATTCAGAGAGTCCTTAGTTTCTTGTTTCGTAATAATTAATTTGGGTTGGCCGGCCAGGGTTCTTTTGGGTGTGGCGGTAAGTTAACGTAACAACGTCTGTCGTATTTACCCCGTTATAAGATGAGGGCTTTTGTTAGCCTATATTTGCCCCCCCAGAATAATTGTCTCGTTGTGGGAGGGCCTCCTATGGCTTAGATTTGTGGCCTCTTTAATGCTATCAACCACAACTCTTTCCTTCTTATTTAACTTATTTAACTTATTTTAACTTCAAATAAATTGAATCTTCTTCGTTGTTCTCTTGTATTTTATATTCTCTGAGTCAATTGTTTTTAGTTTGCGTTGTTTATCAACTTGAACAACCACCAACTCTGTCGGGTACTTTTTTTGGTTGTTGGATATAGGATTATTATCTTGACTGATCACATTAAAGCCGAAGGGGATCAATAATAATTAGACAATAGGAACGATCTTGATATAGTCTGAGAATATATATTGTATAAATTTATTGGGATCAGGCAATTCGTCTAGTGTAGATAATAATTATATATACGGATTTTATGGTTGTGATTTGTCACTATCGGGTGATTGAAGTAAGTGAATTTGATTGGGGGTCATTTAAGTGAAGGTTTACTATGTGGAGACGACTGATCTAATTAATTAATTATTTAATTAAATGATATATATATATATCAGCTGCATTGAAATTTATTTGACTTGAATGAAGCTGGTCCGAGTCATTATGCCGATTTCATACAAGATTTCCTTTGTTGTGGCCGGGATATGGGCTTATGCTCAATTCCTCATCTCAACCTATAGGAGAATTCTGGTGAATTCTACAGTATTGGGAGAAATAGAGGGTTGTTGTATAATATCTAACTATAGAATTGACACTATCTGATCCAAGAAAACTGACAATATTTCGTTTTGTTGGATTGTTTGACTTGGTGGTTTGACTTAGTGGTTTGAGTGGTTTCACTTAGTGGTTTCACTTATAATATTGGAGTCAGTTTAGGCATATCATCATGACTGAATCAGATGATCCATGGCTGGAAGATAGTACTTCTTCTTCTATCTCTACAATGTCACTCACTGATTCTTATGATATGATCCCTCGTCCTTCAGATGAAGAGGAATTGGTTTCGTCAAGTGGGGGTGATTACGATAGTAGATCTGTTATATCATCGTTTTCATCTTCCTCTTCTGAATTAGGCGGCTCTTTATCTGATGAATCTGGGTCTCCAGTCCCCGCTGTCGCGGCAAATGCTACACCAAGAAATCGTCGTCGTCGCCGTCGTCGTCTTACCCTGGGTGGTAATAATGATGGGATTATTAGCAGTAGTAGTGGTAGTGGAGGGGGGGCTGATGATGATGATTCCACCAATAATACCAATCTTCTTGATACCCCTCGGGCTCCTCCTCGAAGTAGTAACATTGATGCAATTATCCCTGCCCCAAATTTTATTGCATATAATAGACATTTGACCGATGGCGAGAATAATGTGGGCGGAGGAAGTACTGATGATTATGATGACGATGACGATGACGATGATGAGTATGGATATTCTGATAGATTGACTAGTAGTAGTATCCCTCGAAGTAGTGATGAAGATGAGGATGATGATATTGATTTTTCTTCTTCTTCGACTGGTTCTAAATTATCTCGAATGTCAGCACCAGCTCCACCGCAAAAGATATCTTCATCATCATCTGAAATTATTCTTGACAATCCATCATTATCATTATCGAACATTTCTTTGGCTAATAGCAATTCAACTTTGAAAATACCATCGATACCATCTCCCGATAGTAGTTCTACCTCTTGGTTGCCTGTGAATGGCGAATCAACTCAATCAACCCATAATCATATTTTGGTGGATAATAGTAGCGGTAAGACTAGCAATAGTAGCTCCACTTCTGCTTCTGCTTCTGCTTCTGCTAATGGACCTTACGATCTAACATGGGCCAAGTTAGCTGTTGCTAGCTATTTGAAAGTTGAGGCTCTTAATGATGATACCGTAAACGGTCGCTTAATCTTGCCTGCTTCTGACTACTCTAATTATCTCTGGCTTCTAATTAAGCAGTATTGTCCATCTTCCCTTTCGTCGTTGTGTTCATCTTCTTTTTCATCACCTTCGTCGTTGTCGCTATCGCCTTCACTCCGTGACCTTAACATCATCGGATTTGGTGATACTGAGAAACATGTTATGGATCATATTCGTTATTTGGCTTCTAGGCTTAGCTGGGAGAATGAAGGAATCAAACTTCATCTCTGTTTCTGTCAGCCACTCGGTGGTTCAAGTTCTTCTCCCTCTAAACTGTTGACAAAACATTATATAGCTGATCCTCGATATTCCTTTGGCATAACTTGGGATCCATCCGATCACTCACCACCTGATTTCTCTCACGAATCAATTGCTGTGATTTACTATTCTACCAGTGAACCCCATTTGACATTTGACCCGTCAGCTGTATATACAATATTAGCTGAACATAACATTCCCGCTTTACCCTTATCAGATGAAATTCTTGCTCCTGCTATTCTTAAAGCCTCCAACTGGCATGTAGTTGGTTCAGAATGTGCTCCTAGATATGCAGTAAATGTTGCTTCTACAACCAATGAGCCGAGTTCTTCTGATTTTAGCAACTGTTGGCACTCAGTCCCTGTACCTAGTAAAGCACTTTTCAATATCAGTGTTAGGGACATGGCTGTTATGTTGAATACTCCAGGTAAACGATCTCCTAAGTTATTGAAGTCAATGTCTACCTTATCTGGTAATTGGACAAAGAAGCGATTTTCTGGTAGTATTTTAACATGCGTTGGCTGGTTTGGTGTAACTCTACTGCTTCTTTTGAGTTTCTATTATGGGGGTAATATTGGCGCTGGATATGATGGAATTAATATTTCATCCAAATCGGTAGCGGTTGCTGCTACTGCGAGCGAAAATATACTTTCACAATCACCGGCGATGTTCTCGACCAAGAACACACCGCCTTCCTATATCGATGCTTGTATGACAACTACAATAACAGCTGATGTCAAGGATAATAATCCAGATAACTGTCGCGATGTGATATTCCGCAATACACAAATGGGCGTCCTGATTAAACATAATGAGAATACCAACTTAATACCCTTAAGTAACAACCCCCGGCGGAATAATAGTTCGGTTGCATCAGTAGCTTCATCCAGTGAAGCCGATGCTGGTAATAGCGTTTTATTAGACTCATCCTTTTCTAGAGATGTTATATCAGTATTTCAGAGTCTTTCTTCGTATGAGGTTATTGTATGGGATCATTTATCTTCGTTTGCCCTTTACCTAATATCATTACTTGCTCAGCTTGAACAAATGGTTATTGATACTATTAGCGAGACTTTTGTTGAGGTGGAAGATCTATTTCAATGGAATGTTGACCATGATAATGATAATGAACAAGGTACTGAAAGACTTAAGGAATTTGGTTCTAGTGGTAAACATGTCTTAAATAAAGCGCACCGCCAGGCTAAAAGAATAACTTCGTCAGCCTCTTCTTTTATTTCTGCCCGGGCATCTTCATTGTCCAATTTGGACACCACCCACGCTTACAATTCGATTATGTTCAAACTGCGTCGAACGGATAATAGCTTATCACTTTCTTCTGTCTTATCTGGACTCAAGCGTAGTGTCTTTATTCATTCGTTATCAGCTTATGAAGCAGCTGCTCCAATCGCTTCTTATGTTGCAGATATATTATCGGATTTGCCTAGTCATCTGCAGCCTTATGGAAATTATCTAAGGACTGTTACTGCTAGTTTCGGTAGATTTGCTTCGTGTGAAGGAGCCAAATTCAGTAAATTGACATCAAACCTTGGACGAGCAGCTTCTAATTTCGGTAGATTAGCTTCGTCTGAAGGAGTCAAATTCAGTCGATATGCCGGTTCTAATTTGGCTGAATCCTCTCGCTATGCGTTGTGCAAGGTTAGCTCTGTGGGTGAAGCAACCCTAAGACATGGAGTTAAAAAGTTTAGACAAATTCCCGTGGCAGATATCTCTTCTAGGGCTAATTCAGTCCGATCTAGAATAAGTTCTGAGTCTTCAAAAGTTGGTAGTGCGATTTTTAAGCATGTGCATGAAGGAGAGGTCAGGCGAAGATTTCATGGTATTAGAGGGGAAGCGGTAAAGGTGTGGAATAATGCAGTCGAACGCACAAGATTTCGTTCTAGATTATCTATGGAATCGAGTCCAATTCGACATACCAGGCAGAAGAAGAATAACTGGTGGGATTCTAGTAGTTCTAAGAAGAATGACTGGCGGGCATCTAAGAAGAAGAATGACTGGTGGGGGTCTAGTGGTTCTAAGAAGAAGGCGAGATCTGGCTGGTGGTGATCATGAACAACGATTTTCACGTTATGCTGCAGTGATTGTTGTTATCATTATCATTATAGTATGATTTTAGGTTTAACTGCCACCGTTAAACGATCGGTTTAGACCATTTTTTTTATTATTGTTTTTTGTTAAACTTTTACAATTGTTATTATTATTTATTATTATGAACCTATTGTTTGTAGCGTTGTTTTTATGGGCTTTAAAGAGATAGTTTCTATGAAATATTCCAGTTGGTAGGATAGAATCTGACTCCGATAGATGAGTTGTTGATCTCGTCCGAGACGGGTCGGGGAACTCGAGATTCAATTATATAGTACCGTGTCCGTGTCCGTGTCCGTGTCCTCGCCTCAGCCGCCAAAGGCGGAAGATCATTCTAGGGATCTAACTATGTGGAATACGATGAATATAGTATAGTGATAAATGAAATATAAAAGATTAGTTAATTGTTGAATAGAAAGATACAAAGTACCGGTACCAAAAATATAACTAACTAAAAAAAAAGCCAGTATAATAATCATTATGACGATATCACTTAAACGAGATAGCGCACCTTTCGTGTCAGGTGTCGTCGACGAATGAGCTGTGGGGGGGACCTCTAGAGTGGGGGTTGAACCACTCAAAGCGATTCTGCTCCTGAGGTAATCATGTACATTGATCTGTCATGATGATTGATGACGAATCCCCCCGCCCCGTGTATGCACCTACAATATATGCAGCAATCGGCGGCTGAAATATTAGCCAATTAAGTAAGACATAGCTACCCATACCGCTCTCTATTTATATGATTTCAACCACGATAGGTTCTAGGCTCTCTGGTCAATTCTTCTCTGGTCAATTCTTCTCTGGTCAATTCTTTTCTCCATTTATCGGATTTTACTATACAATTTTACAATGTCCACAGCTTACGCACAAAGAGCAAGAAAGATTCTTTGTATTGGCCGTAACTATGTAGACCATATCAAGGAATTGGGAAATAAGGCACCTTCTCAACCGTTCTTTTTCTTAAAGCCGCCGAGTTCTATCTTGTTACCTAACGAGGGACCAATTTTGCGTCCTCGGGGAACAACTCTTCATTATGAACTTGAATTGGCTGTGATTCTTAATAAGACTCTTAAAAATCTTGACCCGGATACATTTGGTATAAAGGAAGCCATTGATGCAATTGATGGTTATGCGTTAGCTCTTGACCTGACTGCACGTAACGTACAGGATGAAGCAAAAAAGAAGGGTCTTCCTTGGACGATAGCAAAGGGATTTGATACATTTTGTCCATTATCTTCATTTATCCCCAAGTCTTCGATTCCTGATCCACATAATGTGTTTTTGAAGTTGGTTGTTAATGGTGAAACTCGTCAAGCTGATTCGACTAATTTAATGGTATTTAATATTCCCAAAATTTTATCGTCTATTAGCTCAGTTATGACTCTTGAAGCAGGTGATATTATTCTCACTGGTACTCCTAAGGGAGTCGGCTCTATTGCTCCTGGTGATAAGATACATGGAGAATTGAGTGTTGATGGCCAAGTTGTTACCGAAGGAGTTCTAGATCTGGAAGTTGCTGATAAGCCTGGACCTTATCAATATGGCGAAACATGATTTATCAATCGGTTCTCGAGAATCTAAATAACGTAGGTTAGAGGTTGATATATATTGGTTTCTATATAGAACTTTAGATATTCAATAATTACTTTTAGCTTCCAATTTAACTTTGATCTTACTCTAATATATGCTTCTTACAGTAAGTGATATAAATCTCAAAGAACAATTCCTTCACTTGGAGGAGAGTACTGCCGTATTAAAATACCCCCGGCTCGTAAAACATCAGTAGAATCTTCATCCATACTATAAGATTGAGAATATACTACCTCGCGAATTCCACTCTGAACAATCTTAATACTACATGTCAAGCAAGGAAATAAATTACAATAGAGTATTGCTTGAGAATGTAATCTATCTCGACCAGATTCTAATATAGCATTCTCCTCAGCATGCAAACATAGACAAGTGGCCAAACTGGCACCTGAACCATTTCCAGAATTGCACCTCTTACAGCCACCCTCATTACAATTCTTAAGACCACGTGGAGTACCATTATATCCAGTAGCAATTACCCGATTCTCCCGTACAAGTACACAGCCTACACGACGTTTCATACAATTACTTCGTAGAGCAGCCAGATCGGCTAATCGCATGAAATAAGCATCCCAAGTTGGGCGGAGACGACTAGGATCAAGTAGATTTAGTTTTCCGATACTAACATATAATTGGGAGATATCATGCAAATTGTTGATCACAACCACTTGAGCTTTGCTAATAACTACAGCACCTTTTGTAGCTGATCCATACAGATAACCATCTGATAATTCCACAAACTTCACAAATGAAATATTAGTTCCTGGGTATTTATCGCAGAACCTTTTCCAACGAATATTGGTAGGAGCATCAACTGCTACATGAAGGAAAAAAGGTCTTTTAATCAATGCCTGTAGAGTTACTAAATCACCTATTTCGACAACAAAATTGGAGGACCAATTTTTGGTTGCATATTCTATGAGTTGGTTAAGTGAAGGAAATGGTAAATGAGCAGTAGAAGCGGTAGATATGGTTGTGGTGGTTTTAGTGTTATTTTTGGACAAGCCGAGAGATAATGCAGAGGACGTAGGGGATGTAGAGAATGATGTTTGAGATGACGAAATCTGGCCAAGTGACACTGAAGATGTTGAAGGCGATTCAATACATGAGGACGAAATTGGTACAACTATAACATTTTTATCTTCGTCATTGGCAGGGAATTTAATGGCTAGGCCATCGTCATTATCTGTGCCGTTCTCTCCGGCAATAATCGATGTATTCAACACATCTATAAAGCGTAGCCTACTTTCCACGCTGAGGCGCGTAAATCCGTTGAGTCTCAGGTATTCGAGGACAGTGGCCTTTCCAGCGCACTTGTTTCCAGATATTCCAATCAACATATCGGGACTAGCCAATCAATAGCAGTTGGAAGTCTGTCTAGTATGTTAATGAAGAGCAGACTATTGGCTATACACGAGATGAAATAAATATTTGTTGCAACTTCACATGTAATATATAATATGACTCATATATTTGACGCGTCGCAAGGCATGTGATTGATAATTTACAATATTATAACCAGCCGGCTGTTTTTTATCCGTGGCTTGAATAATAATAATAATAATAAAATTGGTACCTAGGTCGGAATCCTACACAGCTAAGCGGCCTGAATAACTTTCCCTGTTACCCTTATAATGGCGACTCTGTAACGCGTATGAAAAACGCAATAAAAATAATATAATAATAAATTGGTACCTAGGAAACCTAGCCAGGAAGAACGCTAATAATAATAATAATAAATTGGTACCTAGGAATCCTAGCCACGGCTAAGCAGAGCTACTGTGAGCTAACCTCAGCCGGACTGTTGGGCCGTATTACATAATTCTACATGATGATCTCTATTCTACATGGTTCCTGCAAGCTACTCCTGAACCTTCGGTGACCCAAGCATTTGCTTCATGGCACTGGAAAAACAACCAACGCTAAAGTAACCCAGTGGGTAAAACAGGAAGAACGCTGCAAGTTAGCTATTCTTATATCCGACTAATTCTGTCAGGACATACTCAGAACGAGTACTGCTACCTAAATAACCCTAACCGTAGATTTAGATTTACCGTACCCTGCGGCACATGGATTACCCGATGTCAAGATACGTGATACATGTCGTCGATTCTCTAAGCATTGACCTATTAATGTTAACTTACGAGTAAGTAATTCTTAATAATGGTCTATGATATTAGGTATTCCACGAATTGGTTGAAGTAAATAGAAGAAATCGGACAAATCGAATAATTAGAATAGTTTATTATTGATTCAATGATTTTAACAGATATCAAATTCTATAAGGAATAGAAACAAAAAATGAAGGAAGATACATAGATATTTATAGACAAAAATAGAGAAAGAAAATATAAGTTTTAGAACTGAAAGAGTAGGAATTGTGAGGGCTAGACCCAGTATGTATACTTGGGACGAGCGCCAAGTCTTTCACTGGTTCAAGCATCCTCGTCAAGAAGCAAATTATGGGCTTTATCTTTCCAGGGTTTTCCTACAGTACCAAAATGAATGATTGTCGTTAGTTTTGCAGTTAACGTTATCTTGAAAATTCATCGATTGATGATTGATAATTCATTTATTGTCTATGTAAGCTATTTATAGTCAGCGACACCTATTTATGTTTTTGACGGACTTGATTGATTGATAATCATTTATTGTCTATGTAAGCTATTTATAGCCAGCGACACTACTACGGACTATTTAATTATTCATCTGGACTCAGATCAAAATTTCGGCGGCTCATGAGGCTTATTCCGCAACATAGTAATTGGAACATATGTATGGTTGACAGCTACCACCATATCTCGAGAAAAATAAGATTTCCCGTCTGATCAATCATATTCAAGCCTCAAAGAGCCTTCATCTATTTATCTTTTTTTGACCTTCTGTTCAGGTTAAATATGTCAAGGTCGATCTCTCTTATCGGACGACTTAGTCTCTGCACCCGGGGCAGAAACTCTAATTCTTCTTACTACGCTCGAGAATTTCTGTTTTGACTAGATACGCCTAGGTCGATCTCTCTCTGATCGCTCGCATCACCAACACTTGTTCCCTGCCTCTGGCCTCTGGACATAGCTGTCGCTACAGATTCTGTCGTCGGAATCTCTACCATTTCTCATTGTCATAAAAGTCAGTAGCCTACGTCTCAGCAGCCGGCATCTTTCATTAAGAGAGTTTGAAATTAAGATAAATAAATTAAACTAATGCATCGCCTATATTACCACTCTACTTCAAAAGTGCTCTAACTCTGGTAAACTGGCCAGAACTTGGGCAAATCCATCAATATCATCATCACTCAAGTCAAATGTCGAATTGATTATTGGCCCTGCTGGTGTAAAGGACCATTGATCAAGATCACTATCCATTCTCAAATCGTTAATATCAAATGAAGGGAAAGCGTCGTTTAAGGTAGTAACAGTACCACTGCCACTAACAAGCTCGTTAGTCATGAGATTGGTAGACTTATTCATAGTTGTGCTATTGACTGTCTCTGCTAATACTCGATTATCATCTTGAGGTTCTGGAAATAAGGTCATAACGTTCAACTTGGCCGAAGCTGCGCCCGTGATATCCTTCGCCTGTGAGACTGACTTTCTTCTATCATCAGGCAAGTCCACCTCTCTGTTAGTACTTGCTCTCACTACATCCTCTGGCGGGATAGAAAAAATAGCACTGTGCATACTGCAAATTATTGTGAGATAACGTTCAGCATGAAGGTTTTCATTAGTATAGTATGCCAGGATTCTTTGACTGTGAGAGACAGCCCACATAAGTTTGTATTCGGAACCAGATAATGTTGGGTTCTTAAGTCGCTCGCGAAATACGTCCAGTAGTATAATTACGGCCGAAGTAAACACGCAGTTGATGGTAAATACAGATCGTTGAGGAAGTGATTCTGACCTCATCTCGCTTGAAACAGTCTTAATTAGTGTCGCTGCACTCTGCACACACGCCGTCGATAAGTCCTCAAACGCTGTCAACTCTCGGACAGCATTTTCTTCAATACTACTTTTCGAAAGAAAACTGGACGCCTTTCGAGTAGCTGAATATAAAAGAAACGGCCTGGTTAATAGAATTATTGAGTAAAGGTACGAGCACTTGAGCTTCAGCAATAAGTCCTTATTCCAATTCAGACGAGATGCTACCCCTATTAACCCTTTTTCTTTCTCAACTTGGTTTTCGTCTCCATCGCCTACCATGACCTCAAATGAAGATGACCAAGCTTGCAATCTGTAAATCAGTCTATGAGCTTTATTACAATAAATTCTCTTAGAATGATAAATATCATTTAAAATGCTTTCAAGTATACCACAAAGTCTTACAATTTGTTGATTATGAGAATCAAGGTCTGAAGGGTCATCATTTTCATCTTCGATTACATCAAGGTGCGCCAACATAGGTTGTCGACCAAGGACTAAAGATTTCAAAATGTCATATACATAAAGTGATCTGGAAAGTGACCGGCGATGTCTCTGAATTCGGGGAGGAAATGAAGAATCAATATGCTTTACTCCGAGTCCAAGAGATTGAGCAGACCTCATTGCCCGGCCTAGGACAACCCACGACGAATTCCTTCTACACACTAATTCGTAATAAATAGATTGGAGTAAGAACGCCTGTATAACCGTGGTATCAGAAGCATCCGAAGATTCATCAATATAACACTGCCCACTAGCGAAAAAGGATTCAGCTGAAACCAACTTATCTTGCAGTTTGTTCGAAATCATGTATTTGTTGCTGCTGTCGCTGTCGTAGTCGGTATGATTGGTTTTGTTATCAGTCTTATAAAACAAAGTACCGATAGCAAAAGTTAAATTCAGAAGACACAACCATGTATTTGAGGCAAGAACCGGGTTACTGTAAACATCTTCCAGATTATTATAGAAATCATCTCTGTCAAAGACATAGGTTATCGACTGTACGTTCTCTTCAAACAATAGTATCAATTCGTCAGCGAACGTCCGTGATGGTAGTTGAATAGCTGCTTTATGTGGGAGCTTGTTATCAGCATCAGCAAAGTTGAATCTTTCAGGATCTTCTGTAAAGGCTGATTTCCCTAGAATGTTTCTAAATAACCGTCGAACTTGTCCTAATAGAGATAATGTACAACATTCCCCGACATATCTCAAATCGCCTACATTGTTTTTCAGAAGTCGTCTCTCTTTTTCAGGAGCATCAATGAAATACCCATCTTTGTCACGAGTAATTTGAGTTAGTTTTCCCGTTTCTGACTGGCTCTCCGAATCCTCATCAGATGATGGGGGAGTGAAGTTCAAATTATTGCGGTCATAATCCTGTTGATTTTCGTGATTTATAGGATTTGGTGGTATCTTAATAAAAGGACCAGTATCGTCCATTTCAGTATCGTCCGAGTCTGAGTGATGATCGGTATCTGACTCAATGTCCATGTCTATTTCTATTTCTATTAGTGAATGAGTTGAATGATTGATAGAAGTGTTCTGTTCACTTGTGGTGGTTTTCCCAGAGCTCTTCTTTATAGGGTCCTTATTCTCATTTTCGCGAACAACATAAGGAGAGACTCTATCAGCTGAAAATTCACATATCCAGCCTTTAACATGACAAAGCTTACAAGGTTGAAGTCCATTACACTAAATAATAATAATAGTTAGATCGGGAAATGCTTATTTTATAAAGACAAAGTGTCTTTGATTTTCATTATATTACCTTTTTCTTCCTTTTCTTACAACTTTCACAGGCGATTGCTACTCTTTTACGGTTATTAGGGTCAACCAATCTACGTAGTCGACGTCTTTCTCGAGTACTTAATTTCTTATCGGTAAAATTAGGCCTTGCCGCTATTATTGTTGATGTAGTGTTGTTAAGATATTTTGTTTTAATGGCAGACATCATGTAGTTTGCTGAAGTAAAGTTCATTTACAATTGCCAGATACCTTCTTGTGAGAAGCTTCAATCAGCCACTGTTAGCTGGCTTCGGGCAATATAGTATATATAACTTATCGCTTATAGCAGAAGAACACGGTCGCCACAAAACCCGAGGTCCCGATCTTTGCAGCTTCGAGAGTGTAACAATAGCCATGTGCGGGGAAATAAGAAGATCGACAGGGTCTCCTTTCTCTTGTGCCTACCAGGGAGTACATATAACCAGTTGATCTTAGGTAAGCAACAAGAATCAAATATCAGAGTGAAAGGCTATCACATTAAATTCGATGCTGATTCTTGTACCAAATAATAACATTTTATGACCGAAAAGCATCATACCCGGTATGGTAGCGATGTCGATTTTTTCTATATCCCGATTAAATTCCAAAATATTTTTCGCCGAGTAACTGAGACAGTGAGTGAGACTTAAGTGAGGTTGATATCATACGCCTAGGATTCGGTTTCGGCTTAGTAGCATTAATAGTTGGGGCAAGTAATATGATCCAGACTTCAAACTATCCACAAACAGATGGTTTTACCCCGCGGACCACATACCTAGCCTAAAAACTTAGGGTTTGCCGGTTGAGATTATTTTTTATAGCCGATCTCTTTAGCGGCGCTTGGTTTATAGTCAGCCAAGGGGTACATGACTATGGGCTACGGAACGCTCTCTCCGATCAGTCCTTGGAAATAACACTTAAAGGAAAGAGCTTTTGGCACACTAAGCCGTCGGGGAATTCCCACTTAAACGTTGAGAGATAAGCTTTGTTCAGCATATCTTATTTCAGTTGGCCAATTGCATTGGCGTATGGTTCAAAAAAAAATTATGCCGAGTCGCAACTTACTAGACTAAATATAGTAAACTCAACGGGAATAAATGGGTTCAACATGGCAGCAAACATAAAAGTGTACGGCCATAATAGAAAGTCAGAAGAACAACGGGATGGAGCCCGATGCTAGTGAAGCATGTAGATTGCAAATGTATAACTCACTAAAGTACATTCCAACGACAGCGAACTATATGTCGTCGCGTTAAAATGTTTTAGATGATGAACATGACGTAACTCATGCCAGATAGTTGAGAAGTTCGATTGATGCATATAAACCCCGTTCTCCTGTTCAGGCCACTACTGGACAATATCCATACCAAACCTGTTGCTCTCAATCCTAATATCACCCACGAAGACTATGACTTAAACCCCGTGTCTCAACATTGTCGGAGAGTGAGACTTGCTGGATCGTATACTCCAGATCCCGTTCTCCCGGTGTCTTTTATTTTGTGAATCGTTCATTGGTCACTATCAAATTGCGATACATCTATCCGCCGTACCCATTATCCGAACATCCCTTACCCTAGTCACAGCTTAAACAGCATAAATATGCACGGCTCAAACCGACTGTCACGGAGGCGTGGGGGATTTGCATTAAGTTACAGTTGACAGTTATGTAAGTTACGGCACATCGAGAATATTATATTTTCTTTTATTGCAACGGCTTTTTGTATAATCTAGGTTACCCTATCCCCCTTATCTGGAATTGGGCGACAGAAGAAATATCTGTAGGCATGAGAAAAAAATAATGTTTATTATATATACGTTATATTTTAAAATCACTACAAAATAATCCAATAGAAAAATAATAACTTGTAAGAGAGTTAAAAGAATAATAGCAATTTTTTCTAATATTGTAAAAAAATCGATCGCCAAAAATGTAGTCGACCCATGTCGTACTTTAGATAGTACTTTAGTACATACATAACTCACTCAAATTAGGATAGACTAAACCCAGCATAATCGCTACTCTTAAGATCAGACAAAATATCTAAATAGTTGGGTAGGCCTCCCAAATATATAAAGCATTCTCTGGGTTTACCAGGAATATTATCACCCATGTACCACGATTTTGCCTCTGGTAACAAACTACTATTAGCCACATCAGATACCAATTTACCCCATGAAGTTTGTGATTTTTCGGTAGAGTTGATCTTCTTCAAATTTCTATCACGCATATACTCCAAGGTATCAACAATGAACCCACCCTGTACTTCAGAAAGTGTAGGCCCATTGATAACTGCTGATGGAGATTGAGGCCCATAAAGGAAGAACATATTAGGAAAACCACTAACGGTCATGCCAAGATTTGTTCTAGTTCCTTCTTTCCATTTCTCTTGAATAGTGACACCATTTTCTCCTCGAAGGTCCATCTGAGTAAATCCTCCTGTGAATGCATCGAATCCACTAGCCAACACAAACAAATCAAGCTCAAACTCTTGCCCATCGGAGAGTTTAACTGCAGTCTCAGTGACTTCAACTACTGGATTTTTAGAAATATCGACAACGGTAACATTAGGCTGATTATAAACCTCATAATAATTTTGTTCTAATGAAGCTCTTTTAGTTCCAAAAGGATGGCGAGGGATCACAGGGGCAAGAATATCAGCCTTTTCGGGGTCGGTAATGCGGGCTCTAGTCTTTTTGCACCAAAACTCGTAGGCAGTGTTGTTTGCCTCTTTACTGAATAGCACATCATTATAAGTAGCAAGCCAGAAATGGAAACCTCCTTCATTGTACAACTTTTCGTAGGTTCTATTTCGCTCTTCTTCTGACACATCCATTGCCTTCTGAGGAAGAAAGTCAAAAGACATTCCCGAATAGCTTCGTAATCTACTTTCGAAGAATTCCGGATAATTGACCTTCTCAGCATCTTGCATTTCTGGCGTCAACTGTTGTTGTTGCATTGGAAGAGTAAGATTAGGAGTTCTTTGGAAGACGACAAGTTCCTTGACAATTGGTCCTGCTTCTTGAATAATTTGAACACCCGTAGACCCAGTACCAAGAACACCAACACGTTTATTGGTCATGTCATATCCTTGGGGCCAGTCTATAGTATGGAAAGAATCCCCTTTGAATTTTTCAAGGCCCTTAATATCTGGAACATACTTCTTTGAAGAGAATCCATTAGCTACAAGGAAGAATCTAGATTTCGCTTGGAGGCCATCCTTGGTATAGATACTCCATTGATCCGTTTCTGAATCATAATGAGCGCCAGAGACAAACGTATTGTATCTAACATCCTTACTAATATCCAGTTTCTCATCAACATGCTCAAAATAGGCCTTCAATTGTTTCCAATCAGGAAATCTTTCTTTCCAATGCCAGTCTTTCCAAAGTTTTTCAATTGAGAATTCATAAGTAGGGGCATAACAATCAACACGAGCTCCAGGATAATTGTTCCAATGCCAGACTCCTCCAAGACCAGAGGCCCACTCATAAATTTTAGCCTTGAATCCAGCTTCACGGAGCCTATAAAGAAGATAAACACCTCCAAAGCCTCCACCGATGATTAGAGCATCGAGTTCTTCGAATCTCTCTGTAGGTTCATGTTCTGATTGAGTCATAGTTGAATTTTGTTTTGCGATAAGTTGGGTAGTTTAAAATAGAAGTTATAGATTGTTGCTTTGATACTGATATGATAGTTCTTTTTTCTACTTCAGAAACAGAACATGGTAACCTATTTATATCTCACTTATGATAAGGACACAATCTGTCAAAAATGTGGGGTAAAACGGCGGATAACGTTCACGATCAAACCTCTGTTACAGTGATTTGGGGAAAGGAGCATCGAAATCAAAATATTTTCTAATCTGTAATTCAGGGATGTGTGGGGTTGGCGGATGAAGAAACAAATTAGTGAATATATCCCTTGATCCGGGATCTGATAGGCTCATTGCAACAATAAATTCGTATTCAAATGAAGCATGGGCCAGATCGCTCATGTTGGTTGAATTCACATCTATCCGACTTAACCTATTAACTACAGCGTGGCCCTGTTATGAAAGTTTTAATGGGCATATTATTATGGAGGATTGTCCCAGGGGGGATGATGTATACAGTATATTATACCTTCATTATCATGCTAAGTACAGATATCCGATGGTACTCTTAACAAATATTTGGGCTTCACTTCACTGTAAGTAGCCAGAGGAAAAGCTCTACCAAGACAAAGATCTACTTTTGGAAAGCAGAAAATTATTTACGTTTGGAAAGTAACAGAATTCTTACTCAAGCTTTTAAAGTTACTGGAGGATCATTGCATATCATGTTGCTATGTTAAACAAAACAGAAACATTTCTTTATCTATATGTCAGTTATTTGCAGTTTAGTCTATATATACCTTTCTAAAATCTTACATGGCGATAACTTCCGATAGTACCCTTGTAATCCTCGATTTTATCAATGCTAGTTACAGTAATCAAAGATTCCAAAGATCTTTATCCCGCTGCCAATACAATCAAATAAGTGGAGCTAACCGGAACTCCTAAGTGCCAAGAAACATAGCAAAAGAACTGTATGAAGCATAACTTCAAGCTCATTAATTACCAGTAAAATGGCATTGGCTATTTTCACGTTCTCGTGAGATAAATGTCGGGTACCGGTACGTGATAAAGCGGATAGCTGTCATCTTGTTCCCCTGAGACAAATGTTATTTGGTGCACAAACAAATAGGTGCATAAACGCGGGGATCAGAGGAAAAGCATTTATCCTTCTTATGCACGGACCCGAACCCATCGATTTTGCCCGGAATCACCCCGCATTCTTTCTATCCCACTTCCTCTGTGCCCCACCCCCGCACACTTTCCACAGACTTATCCCCCCTGAAATCAACCGAGAGAGAGGAGACTCAAAAACACCAATACTTTGTTCGTCCTAGTCAGAAACTTGACAGAAAGGTTGAGATCCGCCTGACGATTTGCCGCCGAGTTCATGACTTTGCCATAATCTATATAAGTTCAAGCTCCTTCTAATGATGAAAAAGATGTTAACAAAGAATAGAGAATCATCTCTTTCATAAATCTCATCTTCTATATTCATTCATCCTTGTTTTATTACTTCACTCTTGTATCGTCGTCTTCGTTAAAATGACAATAACTATCAAGGAATCTAATGTCGACGTCCTCATTATTGGCGCTGGTCCAGCCGGTCATATGGCAGCAAATTGGTTGGCTCGAACTGGTATAACTAATGTCAGAATCATTGATAAGCGTTCTTCTGAAATCTTCACTGGACAGGCCGATGGTTTACAATGCCGTACTTTGGAAGTATTCCAATCTTTTGGATTTGCTGACAGAGCTGAAAAAGAAGCAAACCATATGTTGGAAATTTGTTTTTGGGAACCAGATGCAAATGGAATTCTTCACCGCTCTGGTAGAACGCCAGATACTGTTATAGGCATTTCTAGATTCCAACAGGTTGTTCTTCATCAAGGTCGTATTGAATCCTGGTTCAAAGATGCTATCAAAAAGTGGAGTAAAGATAAACTTAAAATTGAACGTCCCCTTTTACCTGAGACTCTTGAGATTGATGAATCTAAAGTTGATGATCCAAATGCGTACCCTGTTACTGTTACTGTTCGTCATTTGAAGCAAGATAATGCCAAGCCTGAACAGTTTGGATCCAAAGTTTCCAATGGGCTTTTCCGTGCATATGATGATTCAAATAATTATAAGGATGTTAAACCCGATGAAGAAAAAGAGATTATTCATGCTAAATATGTAATTGGCTGTGATGGTGCCCACTCATGGACAAGAAAACAAATTGGAATCGAAATGGAGGGTGATTCCACTGATTTCATTTGGGGTGTTCTTGATTCTGTTCCGATCACAAACTTTCCAGATATTAGAAATAGATGTAGTATTCATTCAGCTAATTCAGGGAGTATTATGATTATTCCAAGAGAAAATGGATTGGTTCGATTATACATTCAGTTGAAAGAAGCTCCTCGAGATCCTGGAGTCACCAATGCTACAGAACAAGTTAAATCGGAGAAATTACGTATGGACAGATCAAAAATTACTCCTGAATATATCCTTGAAAGCGCTAGAAAGATTTTTGCTCCGTATACTTTAGATATAACCGATGTTAAATGGTACACTGCTTATCAAATTGGACAGAGGGTATCTCCCAAGTTTCAAAAGGACAATAGAGTGTTTATTGCTGGTGATGCTTGTCATACTCATTCTCCTAAAGCTGGACAAGGAATGAACGTCTCACTTATGGATACTTTTAATTTGGGTTGGAAATTGGCTTACGTATTGAAAGGATTGGCCTCACCTAAGATACTTAACACCTACGAACAGGAAAGACATCAAGTTGCTAATGATTTGATCCAGTTTGATTACAAATTCTCAAGATTGTTTTCTGGTAAACCCAAGTCAAATGACTCAGACGATGGTGTCTCATTAGATGAGTTCAAGAGATTCTTTGCTAAAGGTAATGAATTTGCTTCAGGAACAATTGTTGACTATGATGGTTCAGAGATCGTTGTAAAACCTAGTTCTATCTCTGCTTCCGATTCTGATCATGAAGAACTCTACCTTAATGATTTAGCTAAAGGTTGTCCGATTGGTCGACGATTTGATCAGGCTCAAGTGATCATGCAATCTGATAGTATGACTTATTATTTGAATGATAGAATGCGTTCTGATGGTAGATGGAGAATTGTTTATTTTGCTGGAAATCTCAAGAACGGCAAGAATTCTGAAGCACTTTATAATTTCATGAATTCCTTCGGAAAATATTTGAATTCGAACGAAACTTTTGTTAAGAAGTTCACTCCTGCTTCTGCTAAAGTTGACTCTGTCATTGAGATTCTTCTTGTTCATGCAACTGAAAGAACTGCCATTGAATGGGACGAGTTTCCATCTTCTTTCCGACCTAGAGATCATAAGCAACGCATGGATTATTGGAAAATTCTAGTTGATGGGGAATCATTCCACAAGGGCCATGGTCATGCTTTTGAGAAGTACGGTGTTGATCCTGATGTGGGAGCTTTTGTTATTGTACGTCCTGATGGATACGTTGCTGACGTTGAGGAACTTTCTACTCAAGGAATTGAGAACATTGACACATTTTTCTCCGGATTCCTACTTCCTCAGAAACCTTCTTGGACTTCTAATGGAGGATATCTAGCTTCTAACGAGGCAGAGGAAGAGGAAGAGTGGTACGGAGAAGAGAATTATGGAGAACCTTTACTTGCTGTTTAATAAATATAGTTATGATTGATATTGATAATTCAATTTTGTGTATTCTCGTGTAGCTGAATAATTTTGCTTGTTTTAATCTGATTTCACAAAATAAATAATTTAATCCGCTGTTCTGACGTTAGCTATCCGAGGCTGGTTATATCAAAGAGTATATATACTTCAATAATGCCTACAGCAAAGGATTTGTATTTAATACTTTGCTGGGTTGTGTGTTTGATCTTCATTTTCCTTGGCCGTAACTTCTTAGCCGAAAATTGTAATATAGTAAAAATGGCCCTACGAAAAGTGTTGTAACGTTTACCCGAAGTTTACTTTCTTTAATAATATATTTTCAAACAATTATAGGAAGATACGTGATTATTAAATCTGCGACTAATCATTATTTATCTGAAGTTTATAGATTCAGTACGCATATTAACTCTATTGAAGAACGAATTGAACTCCATCGGCTAAATCCTTTGAAAATTCTTCAAATTCTTCCTTTAATTGAGGAAAAGCAGTCCAAAAGTGAGGTAATCCCTCATACAACTTTGTCTTAACTGGTATACCATTAGCCTCAAGAAGCTGACCATATCTGAACCCATGGTCACTCAAAATATCTTCACCATTGTACGCAATATAAGCGGGAGGGAGATCTTTATGAGAAGGATTCAAGTAGGGGAATAAGTACTTATCCGACAAATGTTCAGCAGGTTTATAAGCTTTATACATGGTGTTAATAAGTTCAGGAGTAATGACAGGTCCAGAATCTCCGATTCGTGTCCAAGTTTGGAATAAATGCTTCTTATCGTCGGGTAAAGCAGACGGATGAAGTAATAACGGCTGCCAAAGAACTTGGCCCTTGATCTTACTAGTTCCATCATCTCTTGCCTTTAAAGTAACTGCAGTTGCGGCCGTAGCTCCTGCTGAACTACCACTGACAAAGATTCTCGATTCATCTCCGCCTAGTCGTTTGGCATTGGAGAGTAGCCAAAGATATGCGTCATAAAAATCGCTTAACAAAGTTGGCCATTTATACTCAGGTGCAGGATGGAATTCAGGTTGAACAACAATTGAGTTGGATGCTTTGGAAATTGCATAGGCAATGTTATCTTCGGTGTTCAAATCTCCTGCGACAAATCCACCTCCATGATAGAAGATTCCTATAGGTAATTGTTTCTTGCCTGTTGCAGAATCTTTAGGGGTATAAACTCTAATTTTGAAAGTGCTTCCATCAGATGAAGACTTGAAACTTTCTTCAGTAATGGAAATAGAATCATCTCGAGAAGGAGCCAAAGGAGCAAAAGCTGCTACCAAGCCATCTATCTGTTCTCTGATTTCTGGGACAGAACCGCTGAGAACGGGACGAGTTCCGAGGGTCTCTTCGAGAGCCAACCATGAAGGACGTAATTCGGTAGTCATAATACTGCAATCTGAAGTGGTAGTGATATTGAAAGTTTTTCGGATAAGAGATTAATGATTAACGTTATCTCGAAAGGAAGGAACTCTTTCAGACAAGTCATATATCCTCTATATATAGGGATAGTATTCGTTATATGTGCCCCCCTCTCCATCCCCACCCTGAATGAAATTTGCTCTTGAAAGCTGAAAAATCTCATATAAGAATCGGATATATGGCCTTGGAATTGATGGAATGGATGGTCTCGATCCTGATGAACTTTTACAACCAAGTTGACGGATATCTGTCACTAGCTCACTTTAGTCACGATATTAGGAGCGAAGCTGCATGGGAAAATAAGGTTAACGGTTAACAGGTTAACATATTTTAACTGCGTACCCCGCCAAAGCAATTAAAGTTGCATATCCGACAAAAAGAAAATAAAGAAATTGTCCACAAGGAAAAAAAGAAATTAATGTTTTTAGATAGTTACAGGTACTACGATGCAATTTGTGGGGGGACTTCTTCTTTTCTGTTCGCTGTATCCTCATTTGTTATTACAATAACAGTGAGAATTTTTGTACAATCTTGCTACTCGTCTGTCTCTGGCCGGGCAGGTACACAGGAGGGAAATGTGGAAAGCGAAAGCAGAGGGGTGTAGCTTTTTCTGATACCTTTGCGGGCTGACTTAAAGACTGCAGAGGCTACAAATGAGGTTTACCGGCCCAGCCGTCGAAGATGAATTTAAGGACCCCTATGTAATATGGAGTGTCCCGGTCTAGTCTCAGTTGCCAGAGGCAAATGGGGACGAGCCACAAATTGAAGACAGGATTTTTAAACCAGTACTGTAGAAGCTTATCAAAAATAGGTTGTTATCCCCTCTACTTCTTCTTCACTACCCTTGCCCTGCGGAATGTCTATATGTACTATTAGTGTTTGTCCCTTACAATTATTGTTCTAATTCTCTATCTTAGTTATAAAATACGTTCACTACCTCTTTGCTAGTCAGTTGCTATTAGTTCTAGACCGAATGCCCTGTCAATATAGCTGTGTCGACCGGTTAGCACCAATTGTACGACCGAATTGTTGCTTCTCAAGTTCTCAATAATAGATTCAATTTCAGACTGTTATACTATATTCAGCCTCTTTTGAGTTACTATGTATTCTTGAGCAATTTGCGAGCTTGCCTGTGCCGAGCACGATTAGCAACCGGAGAACTCAGTTGAATGGAGTCTGAGTTAAAAGGAGACGGATAAAAGCAATAGATTTTCTATATATAATTGACTTAGTTAATTGACTGACTCAGACTGAGTTAAAAAAGGAGAGGAATACAAGGGATATATTTGATGTTCTTGAAATCTATATAAATTCGTATTTTGTCTTCACCAACTTTCTCAGGGGCCTGAAACAGATTGAGTCCATTTCTTAAGCCACAATTTAGTCGTCTTGCGAATAAGACCACTTTCTATAAAGTCTGGACAATTTCTTAATGAAGGGCTTGATATTTCTGCTTTATCGGTTTTGAACTGAGAAAAAGTAGTACCGTCTTTAATCATATTATCAAAATAATCTACCAACTTAATTGTAGGATTCTTGATGGGATCCTGTTCACTAGTACGTAACAAATCCAACCATTCTATAGGACTAACAATTTTGAACTTCAATCCCGCTTGTTCAAGTTCGTAAAGAAGATCAGCCCATTTGATAAGTTTACAGGAAGTCACATTATAAACCACGTCAG
This sequence comes from Sugiyamaella castrensis, assembly GCA_030583505.1. Taxonomy (NCBI): domain Eukaryota; kingdom Fungi; phylum Ascomycota; class Dipodascomycetes; order Dipodascales; family Trichomonascaceae; genus Sugiyamaella; species Sugiyamaella castrensis. Next base: position 24,247 of record JAJMIF010000084.1, read on the forward strand.
AAGGATAAGATGATAAGGGGGCGGTAATACCTCCGAGTTCAAGCAAACTCTGAGCTACTACGTCTGCTGGAGTCCATGATAATTCTTCATTAAGTGATGGTAATGCTTTCAGGATCATTGAACTACGAATCAATAAGGGATAGGCATCACTATCTTTCCATAAGCCAGTCTCAGAATCTCCTATTATCTGCCCAACTCGCACAGATCTAGCAACAATATTCCTAGTAGCCATAGCTATTGAGATAATATGCTCAATCACAAGCTTGGATAATGCATAGCCCATCGGCATACAGTGGTTATAATCGCGAATCACACTCTCAGGAACAGGCGTCGTAGAAAGCCCAGCTACGGAGACTGAAGAAACAAACAAAAATTTGGCTGGCTTAGGTGCCTCGACGGACAGAGCCAAGTTAATCAGATTGAAAGTACCTAAAATCTGAGTTTCAAAACTTTTGATACCCATGTTAAAGTTTACTGGCCAAGCACAATGTATAATTGATGTAAGCGAGTCAGATAATTCATCGTAAACAAGACGTCCAATTCCTAGATCTTCACGTCTAGGATCATACTGAGGCAGAACAATAATCTTATTGCCTTCGATTTCTGAAGTAGGGACAAGGTTCCTTTCTGATAAGGTCTCCCAGATACGTTGCTTACCAGCTTCTGGAGTATCGGCACGTACCAAACAATATATCTTTTTCACATGTGGTAGACCGATTAGCCTAGATACCACGAAACTTCCAAGTGTACCGGTAGCGCCAGTCACTAAGACTGTTTCTTCAGTGCCATTATTGCCATTATTGGTATTACTAGGAATATGGAATTTGAATTCTGAATATTTTGAAATCAAGTTATCAATTTCGCTATGATAAATCGTGTTGGTCTTTGAAAAGGTTCCTTTGCGCGAATCAAACAAGTATTTTGCTAATGATCGGACATTAGGATGATGGAAAGCGATGTTCTTTTCAAGCGAATTTGAATCTGAGCCCCAGTCAACTTCCTTAAATATATGTCCATAGAGCATTGTTGCTTGTAGACTATCCATACCATAGTTGAAGAAATCGGAATCAATATTTTCAATCATAATTCCAATACGTGATTGAACAAGGTTGAAAAGATACCCCTGTAACTGGATTATGTCCGAGGCAATGATTTTATCAGATTTTTGACTTTGTCCAAACGAATTGTATGCATGCTCTATCTCCTTTGAGAAGTTCTTGAAAAACAATGCCCTTTTAACAGTGCCTTTATCTGTCTTAGGATATTCCACATCATGAGGCAATAACAGTATCATCTCAGGGAAAATCCTTGCAAAGGCTTCAGTTGTAGAATTGACACTATTAACTAATGGCCAGATCTTTCCCAGATAGTTTGTTTTCTCTTCCTCATCTATTAATGATACCTCCTCTGCCGGAATAATTGCTACGCCAGGCATTTCTTTACCAACTCCAAACACCACACACTCTTTTACTAAGGAACTGCCACGAATGGAAATTTCCATAGGCAATGGAAGCACTTTCTCGCCGTTGAGCAGATTGATTCTATCATCCAAACGTTGCAGGTATTTCCAAGAATTAGGCAAGGTTGGATGCTTCTCAAAGATATCATTTGTACGGAAGCTTCTCGGAGGATTGTCTGAGTTACTGACAGACCTACAAGGGAAGTTTCTCAGAGCGACTAATTCATATTTGTTGTCACCGATTTTGTCAAACATAAGATATGGCAATAGACTCTGTGGAACTCTTAAATACTGCCATGAATCCGCATTTGTACGGTTTTCGTATTCTCCCATGACATACCCGAGTTCAGAGGAACCATATATTTGTAAGAGATTGATTCCTTTTTCTGTACACATGTCTCCTATAGCAACTGGGATCGAACTCCCCCCGGTCATCACCCACCTACAATTCTGGAGTGCTCGTATGCCCTCATTTGTTTCTACTAGATTGTTAATCAACAATGGCACAGCAAAGAACGCCTCGGGCTGGAGTCGATGTAGAATATCGGTTGTTAAATCAGCAGTCAGAGGATGAGAGAAATCATAAATAGATATAACTTTGGAATTCAAGAAACAATGGAAGACGCCAAGTAATCCATATACATGGAATAGAGGAGCAGTGGAAAATGCAGAAAAAGGAAGTTTATATGGTACAGCCCTGAAGATATTTGAATTTGCAATTGGTATTGGTTTGGGATAACCAGTTGAACCCGAAGAATGGGCATAAAGACATGGCCTGACTGCTATTTCTTGATCTGTAAAGTCACCAAAATCAGGTTGAAAAGTTTCATCATCGTCAGGAGTATAACCGTCTGATTGAGATTGACCGACTAACGCAATACGATTTATCGACTTATTGAGCTTATCAACCGTACCATTGAAATTCGAACTGAAAATGATTGTATCAAAATTCCGTTTATCGCGCAGGTATGAAATGGTTTCAGCTGGTAGTCTGGGTGAGATTAAGAAAACTGTATAACCAAGTCGATGAAGAGCCAATAAAGTAACCAAGTAGTCAAATCCTGATACTCCAAGCAAGGCTATTACGCTAGCATCGTCAAATTTTTGTTTCTAATAGTTAGCATTAGCGAACGCAGGATCAGTATCCGAGGACAGAAAAGAGAAAAACTTACCTGAATAGCAAGACCTGACTTGATGTATGAAACAGCTGTACGGGAAATATGTTGATCAAGCTGTAGATAAGTGATAAGCTTATATTCAGCTGGGTTAAGAGGGTTATAAGAATAACCAAGGATTTGTGTGTCGGGATGAGACTTTGCTCGAGATCTCAGCAATGAGTTCAAATTATGAGTAGTTTCGGTGACGGTCATTAAGATGTTGATATTATGAAATTACGATAATGGTTGACGGCTTCTCAAAGACCAGAAATAAGGAAGAGATAAAGGTTTTTAAAGTATAGGATTTATTGACCCCAGAAAGACCCCCCTCCCACGACTATCGAGGCTGTATCCGACAGATCTTTTTAAAGTATAGGATTGATTGAAGCCATCAAGGGCCATTTCCCCACCTCCGATGAAGATTGAAGCTGTATCCGACAGGTCAACATGCCTTTTAGCTCAAAAACATGTCGTATATAGCTATACCTCACATATCCAGGTCTTAACTGAGTGTGAGTATAATTAATCGAGGACAGGAAACATAATTTGGTTTTGCGGATACTGACCGATATACTTGCGGATACCTGGATGATAACGTAAACCCTGCGGTGGTGGACCTAGTAAATCCGACTTCGAGAAGAGATCTGATAATGCAGATCTGAAGCTAAAAGAAGCCCCGCGGACCCCGCGTTTCAGCCGTGTGATGTGCATACATGTATGCATGACCATTTGTGTCCCCCTGATTAATACAACTGGCACTCTTTTAATCTTATCATAACGGAATGATGGCTCTACTTAATCGGATGTATGTCATGTGCCCGATAGCCGCTATATATGGGGATGTCTGTCACTCTGCTATTGATATACATTTTGTCTCGGCCACCCCGCCATTGTACGGGAAGATATTCGATTAATTGTCAGGGCAAAACTCAGTAGTTGCGAGCGTTTCTGGATGAGTGGTGGGTAATACACAAACAGCTATATCGCTTAATCTCGGTGGTAACGGTCGATAAGTCTCTTGTTGAAACAAACAATGGATTTACCAATGACAGAGGGATCATCTTGAGGGTCAAACTCATCTATTCTATCTCAGTTTATTTTATTAAACACAATATTCTCTTATTGATACTTAACCCATGGATTTTGTGAGTTTAACTTCTCGATTTAGAAGACTTTATCTAACATAGCGGCCTTGTGGTGTGAATCTAAGGTTGATTTTATCATTGTGAATAATAGTTGGCCGCTGAGACATCTTTTCCTCGTTGAGCCGTTGTCATCGAAAGATCCAAGTTTAAGTCTTACTTTGACCTGCCAAGAAATGGTTCAAATGATATAATATTAACAAAAAAAGTTATTTGTCTCGAGGAAGGGCCTATTTCTAAACTTAACTAGTATCTATCTATATTTTCTTGATCAAACTTTTATCAGTCATTACAAAATTAAACGAATATTCAACGATATAAAATTGTATCCTGGGCTTGGAGATAATCTTATCTGACTCTTTATAATGATTGAAGATGAAGATGGGATATCGGAAAATAACGCTTTAATATTCCCGCTGGATGATGTAAACAGAATAACCTCGAAGTGTTGGGAATTCGATATATAAATGAGCACTTAGATAGTGTACCTCGGATACCCTTACTCAGTGACTTATCGAGCGGATTCCCAAAACTAAAATCTTACTCATTAGATCTGAAACTTTTTGATGACAAAATTTTTGATGTTTCTAAGTAGACCACTATCGAAAGTTCAAGATTTGGCACCCAGATCTAGTTCGATTATAGAAGAAGGAAATAATCCTCGGTTATCTATAATTCATTCTGACCTGAGCCTTGCAGTTCTATACATCATTTGGGGTTCGTGTACCACCAAACGTGGGTTTCAACTGACGATTGGATAGGGGAGAGATATTGAGACCATTGTTGTTCTTAGTGACTGGGATATCTGTCTTCCAGAGCTGTCTTCATCTTGTTAATGTTACCTTTGGGAAGATGACGAAAAGTTGGATGAACGCACTGGCCGAAAATTGTCCTCACCAATACTCACAAAACTTGTAGTTTTCATATTTTTTTTGATTGCGAAGAAAATGGAAATCTTGATAGCAGTTCACTTTCACAATTGCTACTAAGTTCACATATCTGTACTTTCGTATAAGCATTGACAGTGATCCCTTGAATGGAATTGTCATTCGACAGTTCATAGGCTGCACCATAGGAAGGTGATGAAGATGAAGATCTCTGGGGGGATTCTATCAACCTACGAGACAAAAGTGGACTTGGAAAATGGTTTCAACGAGTTGACGACCTTAGTCCATGGTATTGATGCCTACCAACTATTCCGATTTGACAGAAAAGGGTTAAGGCCGAGACCGCCGACCGCCCTTTGATAGTTTCTACAATTTATAACCAGTAAAATTGATCATGCAAGTTGCAGCTCCTACTCAGAGATTATTGAATAGATTCAAAAGACTAAAATCATATTCACTAGATATGATGATGCCTTTGAAGAAGAAACTGTTGATACTCGTCATATTTCTGATCGGAGTAAATTATCATCAAAGGTTGAGCATTTGACCTTTGTATCGGAACCGAGAAGATATCCTGAAGGGCCCTTAACTAATAATGCGTGGCTGTCAATAATTCATTCTGACCTTAGCCGAATTTTCAGCTTCAAGTTGTTAGAATTGGGGCATTCGTCAGAAACTGTCTTCAAAGGGGTGATTGAATTGGCTTATGCTCGGGAGATCGGCCGGCCAAGGGTTGCTTTCGGCCTGTTCCTATATTATTATTATTATTATTAAAATCTACTTCGATCCTAGCCCTCCATGGGACACTGGATTGCTTACATAATTTCAATATACGTTTCGTTTCAGTTTCTAGATTCCAGCCCTGAATTCACCACTTGAGGGCGCTGGGAAAAACCGCCTCCTGAGGCTCAAAAACCACCGCCAAAGCCAGAGGATTAATCCTATAACTCGCTATTACTAGCAGCTCTGCTATATGAAGGGTTATCCGTTCACGGATTTCTCTGGGTGACTCTAGCCGGGCTTTTCCCTTATGTTATAATCGTTAACGTTATGGGTCGACTCAATCAATTTGTCACATGGTAATTTAAAAAAAAAAAAAAATATGGCATACTTACATTTTTATCTTCCAGACAATGCACGCATTACGTCTCAAGACTCTCAACCCTGAAAATTTATTTTTAGTAACATAGTCCTTCTTATAGAGCGCGGGCATGTTATGGAGAGAAAAAAACACGATATAGACTATTCAATTACACCGAGTTATTTATCTTTCCCGGACTTGATATCGATAGGTTGTTGTATACACATATTATACACATATTTCATCCTGAATATTTTTGAACTCTAATTTTCACATGAAAGATGAGCGAGTTTTCACAAGATGAGGTTAATGAATGTATTAGGCAATTAATCGTGTGTGTGTGACGCTTGTGTGTATATATGAGCGCAGGCTGCACATTCTTAAGATTGTTGTTAACCACGTTACCGCATCTCCACGTATATTTTCCACCGACCACTTGCCCAGCTTGCCCTCCCTTTACCGGCCCCTTACCCCCTTACCCCTTATATTTTTCACCGAAAAAACTCATCCCTAACCCCTGTTTTTGTATATATTTCAGTCTCGAGACCGCGACAAGAACTAAACATTTGGTTCAACAAATCATCATCAGGCAGGTGGATTGAATTAAATTAGATCTAAGAGATCGAGTAGGAGGAGACGAGAAGTAAATTTCCAGGTGGAATTTGTTCTTATTTTAAATAGCCGTTATTTCGCTCATCATAGCTTTTTGAGTGTTAAAAATACAGCTCAAACAACTATTCCTTGATATTTCATTATTGTTTTCAGTAAGATTGTTAAGTTAATTAACTTCTTGATTAGCGGGGTTTGGAATTGTGTTTAATTGGAATCTTCTATTCGCTTAAGATTGATATATCAACACTCACGTTCCCAAATTTATTGTTGCAGACATAAATCAACTACAACTCTGCTCGGGTTTTATTCGTCAAGTAACTCGTCATATTTGTTCAACATTGAGACAGAGTAACTAGGATTGGAATTAAGCAAAATAGCTTTTTAACGGCTTTTTCCAATATATCTACAATGACTTTATGTTCTCCTTATTTAATAGCAAGAACTGCTGTGGCTACTGCATCTGTTTCAACCACTACTGTTACTGCTACTAGAATGCTTCAAACATCGACTGCTAATACTGTTGGTGCGGAACTTCGAAAAAATGACTGGTCATTTTCCTCGCTTAATGCTGCTGGTACAGCCACCACCACCTCCTCCGCTTCTTGCCCCGCATCGACTATAGCTGGAAGATTTTCAACTCTCAGTTTAAACCATCCTCAGACTAGCTCGTATAAATATCCATTTCCATCTATTCCTAGACCAAGGCGTAGCCTATTTTATTATTATAATCCAATGGCTACTATTAAAAGAGGTTTAAGAAGTATACCAGAATCCAGGCCAGGGAAATTCGTTCGAAAGTCTTCAGTTAAATGGCCTTCATCCCTTAGTTCTCAATGGGTGTTTCGAAGGAGAAATGGCAACACTGCTAGCTCAGGAGGTGGTTCAAACATTACAAATGCTGCAAATAGAATAAGAGGACGAGGATATGGCACTTTTATTAGGTACGGTAAGCGATTTGCTTCTACTGCAGCTGCAGCTGATACTGGTAGTGGTGCTGGCGGTCCCGGTGGTAGAAGGACTGGAGCTAACGGAGGAGGAATAGCCATTATTCGTGCTTGGAAATGGTGGGCTGTCCCAGCTGTTACAACTATTATTTTGTGGACTGCCTTTCGTCGCAGGAAACAGAAACAACAAAAATTAGAGGAAGAAGAAGAACGTCAAGGATTGTTAACTGGTACCGCTACTGTTCCAAAGCCTGCAAAACCTTGGCAGGTGGCTGCTTATAGTACATTACCTTTAAAGGCAATATCTCGTTTATGGGGTAGAGTAAATGATATTACTTTACCTGTTTGGATGCGTGAACCAGGATTCAAATTTTATTCTTATGTTTTTGGTGCTAATCTGGATGAAGTTGCTGAAGAGGATCTTTCAAAATATGCTAATTTAGGTGAATTCTTCTTTCGGGAATTAAAACCTGGTGCACGTCCTATTGATCCTGATGCTATTTTAGTTTCTCCCGCTGATGGTAAAGTTCTTCATTTGGGCGTTATATATGATCGTAAAGTTGAACAGGTTAAAGGAATTACTTATTCATTAGATGCTTTACTTGGTGGTGGAGCACATCATGTGGCAGCTGCTCCGTCTCATGAGGTTAGTTTCGCATCGTTACAAGATGATCAACTAGAAATTTTGGAACGTCATAAAGAATTTGCTATTATGAATGGTATTTCTTATACTTTGGATGATCTGATTGGTGATGGTGAACTACATAAAGGTAATAATAAAAATAACAAAATTGAAGATCAAGGTGATGCCACTTTGGAATCGGTTAATTCTTCATCGTCATCTTTTACCAAAGTTACTAAAGATTTACTTACTCCTGATTTTACCCCGTCTAGTGAAAAAGAATTATTTTTCACCGTCATTTATTTAGCTCCTGGTGATTATCATAGATTCCATTCTCCTACAAATTGGGTTAGTGAAATTAGACGTCATTTTATAGGTGAATTGTATAGTGTTGCTCCCTATTTCCAGAGCAGACTTCAAGGATTATTTTGTTTAAATGAAAGAGTGGCTTTACTTGGTCGTTGGAAATATGGATTTTTTAGTATGACTCCTGTTGGTGCTACTAATGTTGGAAGTATTCGACTTCATTTTGATAAGAATTTACAAACAAACACAGTCTATGAACCTGAACCCGCTAGTATTTTATCGTCGCCATCCTCATCATCATCATCATCGCCATCATCATCATCATCATCATCGTTGAGAGAAAGTGTAGCATCAAATTCCTCGTCTTCAACATCATTAGCATCTTCAGTTGACGCTGATTCGGCGTCTTCTTCTATAAATGGCCGTAGGAAAAAAGTCAAGAAAGCAACCTGTTATGAAGCCACCTATGCTCGTGCAAGCCGTCTTTTAGGAGGTTACCCACTAAGCAAAGGTGAACAGATGGGAGGATTTAATCTTGGTAGTACTGTTGTTCTTGTTTTTGAAGCCCCCAAATCATTCCAGTTCAAGGTTAAACCTGGTGAAAGAGTGAAAGTTGGTCAAGCACTTGGGTCATTATCATAAGAAAAACAAATAATATATGTAGATAGTTCTTGATAGTTGTAATAAATCCCACCTTTTATCATACCCTGGCACATTCTGATGCCTATCTACCTCTGGCGACCTAGGTATCATCCTAGACCCACAACGAATATCTTAAGAACCAATATTTTTATTAAACATTAAGATCTATCATTATATTACATAGTCGGCTGTCTATTCATTTTATATGGATACAATGTTATAACCAAAATCCATACAACCAACATTAAACCCAACAACACGAAATCAAAAGGACCTAAAACTTTTGGGCCATATTTATTTGCTATAACACCATTAATGAAAGGCGGAATAGCTGCACCAGCTCCACCAAGAGCCACACAAAACCCAATACCACTAACATGAAGACGTTTAGGTAGTTTTTTCAATGCTGCGACGACGATTGTTGGAAAAAGCGGCCCAATACATACACCAAATAGAGCTGCACATGCTGCTGAAACTCCTAATACAGGAACAAACCATACAAGCAGAAGAAAAACTAAAGCAGCAGAAAGGAATCCAGCAACAAAAAAGTCTTCATATTGGTAATGTCCAATAATGAATCCAAGCCCCATCCGGCCCACGGTTAATCCTGCCCAAAAACCAGTAGTAACGTAACCCATTTTTTTTTCTTCTCCTCCTCGAATTTTAATCATAAATGTCGAAATCCATCCACCAAATGCCACTTCACCACCAACATACAAGAAAAGAACTATAGCCAAAAGCCAGACAAGTCTATTTGTGAAAACATCTTTCATTGCAGATGTTGCAGTGTCAATTTCTTTAGCTGGTTCTTCAAATTCTATTATTGGTTGGTGTCTCTCCATATCTTCTTCAGTAGCTCGTCCTCCTATATCTTCTTCACTAGCTCGTCCTCCTATATGTTCTTCAGTAGCTCGTCCTCCTATATCTTCTTCACTAGCTCGTCCTCCTATATCTTCTTCACTAGCTCGTCCTCCTATATCTTCTTCACTAGCTCGTCCCCCTCCTATTCTTGTCTGTATTGCTCTTTCATGCTCATCATCATCAAGATGATCCTGGGCAATTCTATCCTTATACTTCTGGGGGTTATCACCCCAAAATGCTATAGTGGAAAATATCACAGAAATACAACTCATTGAAATCATTAGAAAATAACAAAAATTCCATCTGATACCATGACCAATCATGGCAGTAAAAATAGCAGGACACAGAATCCCTCCTAGGCCATAAAATCCATGCAAAATACCCATAACTTGATTAGCATGATCAAGACTTCCCATCCACGAATTCCAAGCTGATTCTAAACATCCATTACCAAATCCTGCTATGCCATATCCAACAACAAATAATGGATACGGTGGAGCAGTAGAAGAAATAATATAACAGATCAATTCACAACTAGTTCCCAAAACGCAAACGCCCCACCTGCCAAGTAATCTATGGGTTTTATCAGCTAATATTGCAGCAATTGCATAGCCTGTAAATGGTGACAAGAAAGCTAATGAAACAATTAAGTATGAGACTCCATAATAAGCTTCTAAAGTTGGCAATAGAACACCAATGGAGGAATCACTCATTCCAAAGACTATGAATCCATAGTATGCAGCACAAACTCTGGCTAAATTACGTCTAGGATAATTCCAATCTTCAGGCTGACGGGAGAGAACTCCGCCTTGTTGATCTCCTGTTTCAGCAGTCACTTCTTTTGTTGCGACTTCGCCATCACCTAAATCGGATGAACCGACATTCGATTCTGGTATTGTTATACAATTATCAAGGTTCAGTTTTTTCTCTTCTTCAGAGAATGAGTTCTCAATCTCAGTTATGGTCATTCTGTATGAAGTAGTAGTTCCTATTCCTATCCCATTTCCAAAATGCTCAAATGACAAACCTCAAATTACAAGACCTTGCCAAAAAAAGAACGATTAATAAAATAAATAAATAAAATTAACAACAAATCTTTCAAGCCATATGTATATACTTGTATATCTTAAGTCAACTCGATGTGTGGATTCACAATTAATATATATCCCATCAGGTCTATAAATTTTCACTTCGCCGTAGAGAGCTTAACGATTGTCAGTAACGTTAGTAATATCCAATATTATAACCGAGTTATAACTCTAATTTTCTGATCTCTCGTTGTATTGACACATTTGCCATTATATCTCCGACATATAACGTTGTATGTATGGTGGTCGTGGTGTATGAAAAATTACCAAGTCGGTATCGGATCCAGAGATGAGTTATGCAATAACACGTTAAAATTGATAGTTTGACGTAGTTTAGAGACCCTGAGTAACAGGCTGGGTTTAGTATTTTTAGCGCCGTATTGATTTGTGTGGAGATTATGGGGAGGGTCGGTTAGACTTCCGAAATGTCATAAGCTGGAAGAAAGAGCGTGTACCGGACGTGTTAGCAAAATTATTTAACAAATCATGACCCTTTGTTGTTCACGGTCCGATACTAGGGATTGTCGCTTATCCGGAGCTCTAATTCGTTATCAGCTGTTCTTATGATAATTAATCACAAGATTCACAACTATGCCCTACATGTTATATTTGTCATGCAGGTTAAAGTTAACTTAGCGCTAGCAATCAGTGCCGATCATTATCGGTTGTAGTTGCCTCGTTTATATCGGGACAACTCAATTAAAACTCCCACAAACTTAATTTTAGGATATGATGAAACCGATTTTAGCTTGCTTGATCTTTGTCTGCTTTCGATTGCTGCCCAGGATCTCACTACGCTCGGGGTTCTTAGTTGATATGATACTATGTTGAGTTTGGCAATATAATTACTACTATTCTCTATAGATATATACATAAATGATCAATTTTCATCAAGGGAAGAGCGAAATTTCCAAACTAATAGCTTGATTTCATCTATTACAGATCGTGACAAAACTTTTACTTCAGAATTACCTGCCCATTTATCGTCGAACGCAAATAATAACTTCAAATTCCATAAATCATCAATCGATTGAGGGTTCTTTGCCATGCTCTCTAGTGTACATTTAAAATCAATGGCTGTCGTACGGAGCTTATCTTCCACATTACTGCCGCTGACCTCATCAGAGGATATCAACATCCTCTGTTGTAATCTGTCCAATGATGACACTACTGAAAGGTTCCTAACTAATTGCTCAATGCTGGCACCTAAACTATTACCATCTTTTTTACCATCCAATTTAACAATACTACTGCCGCCACCATCCTCATAAAAGGCCTGTAATGTCGCAGAAAACGTAGGTCTACCAACTTGAGCTACTGCTTTCTCATGAATATAAAGAGTTAGAGTATCGATTAGAGACTTCGTTAATGGACTATTTTTATCTGTGAGATCAACAACTACCTGAAAATATCGATTGTCATTAATATCAGTTGATATTTTCCGAATGTCATCAAACTGAGGTATCAAACATGGTGCTCGCTTTTTTAAGATTTCACCCGATTTTAATTGGATATTGATATCAACCGGACAAGGAGAACAAGAATTGACATGCCGAACAACCAAACATCTTGGTTCAGATGCCAATACCCAGAAATACCGTAACGCCTGTAAATGCGACATATTGCCCCGCAAATGGATAGGTAATAACGGATAAAAGGATATAATCAATGAGGCAATTGCCAGATCCGAATTACCAAATGAATACTGACCTCCTCCAAGGAATAAGATTCCCATAGCCATTTCATTCGCCATTGTACTTCCAAATACAACATCTTTCCCAGTGCGCCCATAAAGCCTTCTCAACCGTCTTAGAATATCCAGATCGCCTGATCCAACCATTACGGCTGCTAAAGCAAAGGAGAGACATCCTTGACAATTGGTGAGACACTGTCTCGTAATCAGCTCATCATGCTTCGTGGCAGGAATTTCACAAAGTCGGATAAATTGATCAAAGTACAACAATAATGTTTGCTTCACTTGTTCATCCCTTGTTGATGCGAATCGTAACCCAATAGACAAGCATAGCCCAGCAACTATGTAATAATATGGCATTTGGTCACTATCGAGAGTTCTAATAGAGCTTAAATCAATATACCGACTACGAAAAAGTTCCGGAATATTGGCTTCAACCCACTCTTTACTTCTCCCAATACTATCCCACATTATTAAATTCTTCCCCATGACTCTTAGAAGTACTAAATCAGGTCTTATATAGTTCAATCTCTGTTCTGTATCAGGAAGATCGATCTTTTGGGAAATTGAGATATTGTTTGTCCTAATGAATAAAAAAAGCAACGCCAAAAGTGCTCCAGGAACTGACCTGTCAGCATTTTGAGAAGATTCTTGAACATCGCTTGATATGACAGCAATTTTTAATAATCTCTCGATGACACACATATCTGCCAACCCCTGGAGATCATCCCCTTTTCCAAGATTAATTAGACCAAGAGATATTCCGGCTGCAAGACAGTAGCCTTCATCTTTTTCTGCACCTCCACCACCAGTTCCATTCAGTCTTGTAGCAGCAGCTTTTGAATCATGAAAGTAGTCTATTTCAGATAACAAAATCTCCGTCATACGACGGTGCTGGGTGTTACAGTATAGTAACCCAACACCAATTAATCCAGATGTCTGCACCAGAATTGAGACATTCAAATCACTCGAACCTGCCGGCAGTAGTGCTGCAACATGCACTGATAGAACCTTGGTGAGCTTGGTATCACATGACCCAATATGACTTGCTGCCATACCTATTAATAAAGCAATACTAGTGGGGATATGCTTTGGCCCAAGATAATTATAAATATGCCATTCTTGTAGTTTTGCCAGATGGCCATTTAGGCCGAGTCCCAACAGAAATCCTGCATGTTGTGAATTGAGGGTTTGTGGTCGATTAAATACAATCCAACTACCACTGATATGCGTGGCATATTTGGATACACTCAATCCTGAAGATACTCCATTATGGAAATGACCCCATGCTATATTTTCTTCAGAAAGAAAACCATGCGGGGGAGTAAAAGTAACATCTGAAGGAAGGATGATTAGATCGAAGTTAAGTTTGGGGATAAGATATTTTTCAGTTATCAAGGGTCGTCGAGCAGAATAAAACAACGCCGCTCGTCCAAATGGGATTGCGAAAGTCCTAAGAGCAGTCACCGTTAATAATGCTTTTTTCTTCTTCATCCACTCACGTTCATTACTATCTGGGGGTTGGACCATTGTTGCACTTTGTGCGCGTGACGATTGGAGCAGCTTTGAAACTTCATAAAATCGTCTATCTTCAGAAAATACCAGTCTAGTTATCGTGATCCTATCGGCCTCAGATTGACCATCCCACGCCCCTACAGAATCACGCTGGCTACTATTATCACCATTACTTAGCACATTCTGCGTAATACTTTTAACCTCAAGTGGTGTGTCTTTACTATAGTTATAAGTCATACGGCGCTTGGAGATGCTACCACCCCCTCCACGTCCCTTATGATTCTTCTCATTGGCAAGCATTGCTATCAGATCATTTCTCTCTAGGAGCCGAAAAGCTCCAACATTTCCATTGCTGTTACTTTCATTATCCTTAAGACAGGCAATGATTTCCAGAATAGGAATGCGGATTCCCTCGGGATATTTGTCGAGGTCATCTTTATCTAGTCCTAGTTGTAAAATTCGTTCCAAGACACTTCTTGTTGTTGCCTCTGGTTTGTTCATATTAGCGAACAAATCCATAATGGTTTCAATCCTGGGAATAACATGATGTTGTCTAGAAGTTTTGGTGCCTACAATATCATCTAATGTGACAAATAGAACATTAGGGGGGGATAAGAACCCTAATAACGTTTGGAATATGTTTGGTGGATCATCCAATGGTTGTTGAACAGGTATAACCGCTCCTAGATTATGTTAGATTAGTAATAAACATATATATGAAAACTGATGGCCTCGATTCCGGCCAGACTCCCATTCTTTTGAAATTTCCTGTATAGAGGACAAAGCTTACCTTTAATACTGCCAAGTAGTGATCCCTTCTCGTAGTAGATTCTCCACTTGTCTGCCCAACCTGTAAGTTCCATTATCGCTGCCAACAAAAGGCCAAGCTGATTAACTTGTTGTCGACAATTAATATCCAATTTATATTCTTCTCGTACTATGTGTAAGCATAGGATAATCTGAGCTCTTACCTCTGCAAAGTCATATTCGGAGCCGACCTCGGAGCTCTTTAAAGCATGAGCTTTTGTGAATGCCGATAATAGATTTTCTCGATCCCAAGAAACACTGTCTTCAGAAATCAAGCTGCTCCAAGGACGCTGTTTCCCTCTGAATGCAGTGATAGGTTTTTTAATAGAAGTTGTGAAAGGTAGAGAAAATTCACTGTCGAAATCTAGTAGACAGCAAAGTACAGTAGCCATGAAATCCAGCCAATCGTCATCATCTTCCAATAACTGATTCAAAGAACAAGCTGCAACCCAAATAAATCGTAGATAAGCATAACTTAACGGATCGAGTAAAATTTCAAGGCCATCTAAGCATTTCCTAATTAAAGGATTCTTAGGTTCCCAAGGGACACGAACCTGATGATATTCGCCTTTGTCCGTCAATACTGTAGCAACATTTTTATCACTAGAAACAAGAGATATTGGCACCTCGCGGGTAGATAATGGTGGAGATCTAACGTTAATGAATGGGTCAAATAGATATAACAAGCCATCGACGGACAAAATAAGTAGCATAGAACCGACAGAAGCGTTAGAACTTGATATAGCACCAGTGGATATCACTACAACATCAGCTGCATTTGTCACTCGAGAATCTTCTATAGTGGGAATCCCTATTGGTCCTTGGGGTTTGCAAAATACGACGCTAACGAGAGCCTTTTCACGCTTGTTGAGAATCGAGAGTACCTCGCTAGTATTATTATCATAAGCAAGGCTAACAACTTTGATATCTTGCAGGGAAGTATTACGATCAAGATTAAGAGACTTGATATGAGTAAGAATGACATCTTTTCTCATAAGGGAAATGTCGACGATTGGAAAAGACTGGGAATCTTGGAATGAAACTTCTAATTTAGAAGGGTCAAGACCAGATCGTCGTCTGTCAACAGCCACAGGAACAACTTCTAACCTAGGAAGTGATAATCGAGTTTCTTCTGGATGATGTTGTTGCTGGTGTTGCTGGTGTTGCTGGTGTTGCTGGTGTTGCTGGTGTTGCTGGTGTTGCTGGTGTTGCTGGTGTTGCTGGTGTTGCTGGTGTTGCTGGTGTTGCTGGTGTTGCTGGTGTTGCTGGTGTTGCTGGTGTTGCTGGTGTTGCTGATGCTGATATTGTACATTGCTGCTATCATCCATAGATACCCAAGGTAGAAGGACACTTGTAGCGGCAGAAGATCTTCTCTTCGAAGAACTTCGTCTTTTGGCAACAGAAATCGATGTGCCACTGCTTGGTGTTGGACGTGTTTTACTGTTACGGCTCAAGTGTCGAATATGGTAAACATTTAATGAGCCTGTCCCGCTATTAAAAGTTGCACAAAGCGATGATTGATTATCATTCTCAGCAAAGTAGACCATTTCTTCTAGAGGAGAGAAAGCCGATATTGATGATGACACAACATGTCCTAAGTCCAGAATAGGGTCTATCATAGTGAAAAATTTCGGATACTGAGACCAAGTACTATTACTAGTGCCATTACCTGGAACGGTATCTCTTTCTAAAATTAGCCCTCCCTCATAACGAAATGCTCGTTTGACTAGAAATGGCACGCTGGTAGAGTAAGATACACCATTGAGTTGGTAAATATAAGCGATATCTGATAAAAACACAACTGCAGAGAGATCATCTTGAGCATTAAATTTGGCAAATTCAGCAGTCAGAATCGGCCCCTTGCCTTTGAATGAAAATGTTCGAATGACAACTCCCTGGCGGATCCAGTAGACGGTATTTCCTTTGATTAGTAAATGCTCCGATGTGATAATGGGTTGAATATCAGACTGGAGAACTGATATTGGATCAAGTCGTATCACAGGGGTAAATAACTGCACCATAATAAAGTCATAGAGGGACAATTGATAATATAGGAAACATCGACAAACTTTGTTCTCGTGAATCACAAGAATATATCTGTAGTTGTAGTTGTAGTTGTAGTTGTAATTGTAATTTGGATTGTTTGTTTATTCAGTAGTTTCTTGTATAACTTGAACAAATTGCTTCGCGATTCCTGAGATTTACCCTAATCTCAATAATGTTACCCCTGTAAATATTCTTGGTACGTAAAGTTACGCTCCGAGTCCTTCATATAAATAGCTTACATAGACAATAAATGATTATCAATCAATATACTAGTACTGAGACTAACCGTTACTAACGCAACGGATAATGTTATGAATGATTTCAACTCCGTTATCATGCATATTTTTAAACCGAGATTTTGGTTGGAACTTCTTAACTTGAATCTATACAATTCCTAAATAGCGTTCATATATTTGTTTATGTTTTCTAACTTCCTATCTCTAACATCAACGACAACAATAGCCGAAGGCACATCGAAGTCGTAGCTTAAATAGTATTATTAAAATGCCTCCAATTCGAACGTCTCGTAGAAATTCGTACAATCCATCTATCGAAGATACTCATATCAAAACCAGTCATAGCTTAAACGGGGTGCATAAAAAATTTGCTTTAAAATCGGGAGGGTTGGAAGAGGAGTGGTGGCGCCCGGTATGTTAATTATAACGTTATTTATCGCAACTTCTGTTTACGAGTACAGATTGTTAGGAACTGTTATTATATGAAAATCTACCCGTGTTTTGCACGTTGAGCAACGATAATGAACGATTTCAAAGTCGCGAGTTATATAAGGGTTTTATATGGAGTCGTTTTGTAAAAGCTGTAACAGTTAATTAGCTATTTTATTCTAGAAATATACTGGTATGAGCTTCTAGTTGGAGTAATACTGTTAGTTACCTGGTTGTGATACTGACTAAGACCTGACTAATTAAATCCCCCGGGTGTACTGTCGGTCCAACACTGAGGTCGTACATCAGCAATTCATGGAATACGAGCGCATAGACGTGTTAAACAAATCCAAAAGGTTTCTTGACCTTTTTCTACAACGCATCTACGGCATTATCCGGGGTAATTGCTAGCTGATTGATTCTGGCTGCAATTACGGACGACATATACACTGTACAAACACAATGGGCCAGATTGGAATTTGAATATCATCTTCAGATCCGTCAGTGGAACTGGGCCATTTCGTAAGCGAGGAATACGCCATATATCTTGTTCTACCTAGAATCTTTGATCTTTAGTAGATTAAGTTAACTTAGCATATACCGACTGTACCTTTTTTTTACCGTACGTCAATTATGTGATGATTTGTCTTTATTCGGTCAATGCATAACTTTGATTTAACCTTAACGTTACCATAACCGTACGCACCCCAGATTGGTGATCCTACATTATCTAATTTTGCTTTTTATGATATACAATTAATTTACAAATACAGTTACATTCAAATACAAGTTATCATTACTCTTGTTTACTTAAAGGTAATGCTTTACCTTCCATATCTGCTAATATATACTCGGCTTCTCTTCTACCAGTTGCATATGCTCCCTGAACACAACCATTAGCCTCATGAGTAGTATGTTCACCAGCAAAACGAAGTCGGTCAACTCCATCAATAAATGGCAATATCGTATTATAATAATCTTGACCAACGGCTAATGCAGAGTATGAACCGCCAAAAAATCGATTTTGAGTCCAATCAGTTGCTAATAAAAATGTTAGTTTAGGTAATGGTTTGTTTCTATCAACACGCAGACTCTTTAATGCAGGTTCAAAGAAATCGTAAACTTTTTCAGGGGATTTCTCAAGATAATGGGTTAAAGGAGGTGATGTAAGCACAAGAAGACATGGTCTATTAAATAAATGTTGACCATTGGTGAAAACCAACGGGAATGCACCTGGATTAAGACCTTTAATATTATCATCGCCAAGAACAAAGAAGTTATCGATATCATTAGACCAGAAATTTGATTCAAATTCAAGAACAAATTTTCCCAAAGCAGCCATTTCCATTTCTCTAATGACTTTTTCAAGAGGTTCTGGAAGTAATTTTGGTTGAAACAGGTCTTTATAAGTATACTTTAAAGCACCAGCTGGTATCGTCACAACAACATATTTAGCAGTGAATTTCTTTCCAGATTTAGTTGTAATAGTATAGAGACGATCTGATAAAGACCGATTTGATGAATCAGCATCAGCTCTAGATTCACGTTCAATATGAACAACTTCACAATTTAAATGTAAATCTAAGTTATTATGATTGATTTGATCATAAACACCTTTATATATACGATCATATCCATTAGTCACAAAAGCATCTCTACCAAAATGTTCAGGAATACCATATTTTGCCGATACTCTATCCCATGGAATAGCATGCCAAAGTTCTAAATATCTCATCATCTGTGGAGCTAAGATCTTATTCTCCTCAGAAATTAAAGGATGAGTTGCAACAAACTCTTCAGTAAACTTCTTAAGTGACATATCCGGTAAAGTAAGGTCCTCATAAGTTAATTGACATTTCATTTCTGCATCTTCTACAACTCTATGAGTTTTTTTCATATTGGGTATTTGTTGACCCTTGCCAGTATACCATGCCATTTCGCCATCATCATAATAAAGCTTTGAACCTATATCAATAGAAAATTGAAATAATTCATTCTGGAAAGTATCATGAAGCCACGAAGCCCCTAAATCCACGCTTCTTCCCTCATCATCACGATAAGTTTTAAGTCTACCACCAACATGATCCTGGGCTTCTAACATAACAACATCAATATTTTTATTAGTTAGATCAACTGCAGCTTTGACCCCAGATATTCCTGATCCTATTATAACCACAGTAGAATGAGTTGGTGAAGAAGTCTCTTCAAAAGATTTCGTCATGATAAGCTGGTATAGATAGAAGTAGTAATATAAGGAGTAGTAAGTAGTAGTAAGTAGTAGTAAGTAGTTAGAAGTAAGCAGTATCAGCAGTATCAGCAGTATCAGCGGTAGTAAGTAGTTAGAAGTAAGTAGTATCAGCAGTCGTTCTACTAGTAGTATAGTTAAATTCGAAGGAGTAATCGTTCAAAGCATCAACCATTATATATTCCTCGGCGGCTAAATAGTGTTATACCTGCCAGTATATAGTTTAACATCAACAAGCGTATAAATAATAACGTAGCGATATTTTTTTTATGCACCGCACTAGAAATAATTTTTTGAGCTTTATGCCGCACATAAAATGATGGGAGATCGACAAAGTTTAGGTCCGGACGATGTCACACACGCATGATTTGACACAGATTTGTTCAACGGCTTTATTTCTGCAGCTGAGACTTGAAGAAGGGAACTCCAAGTGGGCCACTTCAGTTTTATTTACTGATAACCCATTTCAGAGCTTTTCCAAAAATGTAATGGGTGAGCTATACTCTATCTGTGTTGTTAATTTTATCAGACGATGAGCACCAACAGGACCAGACCAGAGTCATTCTTCATTTTGGGGGTATGGGCCCTAGCTTCGCTCTTTTTCTTAAGATTTACTCTCTGACACCGGACTTTCTCCAGGACCAGCACCAGCACCGTCAGTCTATCACTCTCACTTCGTTATTATTTATTATAGCCGCGGTATTTCCCTTGGATGATGGCACTTGTATTGAATTGGGGCGGAGGAATAGTAAGGTGGTGCCGAATGAGAAACGCTCCATACTGCGTGTATTAACCTCGTCTGAGGCTAGTCACTTTTAGCCGTGCAAAGATTGTCGACCGATCAACCACAATTGAGATAGCTAGCTAGCTAGCTAGTTCCAACCTAAAGCTTGGCTGTCATGATATGCACATTACTGGTAGATCAACCGAAGCGGTTATCACTGATAACGATAACAAATTCGGCTACTCTATATGTAGCAGGTCTAAGCGCGACGAAAGAAAGTATGCAGGAGAGAACCACTGGACATGGCACTGGACCACTGGTGGCCCAGTACATAAACTATCTCCTATATATCGAATAACAATTTATATTTACAATTGAACTGAATTTCAGATAGAAATATATAAATATTTGGAAAGATGTCGAAGGGAGTCCCATGGCTCCTATCTTCTTTCGGCGATTGGACCGTAGCCTTAAACCCCTAATCTCACTTGAGTTGATTCGCAGTTAAAACTGTATAGAATCATATAAGAATTTTTTGATTAACGACACTATAGTGAATTCGAGCGAAGTATGTGGGTCTGGGGTCAGGAGAGCTAGAGCGCCGCTATGTTCAAGTTGCCGTAGGTGCTGAGTATATGACTTGAAAAGGGCGGAAATTATGGTACTTCTGTCTATCATCCTGTTGAGAAATTCCTTCCTAATTCTTCTTAAAGACACTTTTGTTATGGAAGACACCTTTTCCCAACCGACTGCTAAGATGGAGGGTTCTGCTCCCATAATTTATAAGAAACTTCTTTTTTCTTCATTATTGTTACATAAAAGTCTAACTATCTTCTTTTTTTCCTAAAATTTTTGTTCTGCGACATCTTTCTTTCTCCTTAGGTTGTTTATCATCTGAGTTCGGCAATTGAGCGATACAGTTTTGAAATCAGTAAAGACCTTTAGACAATAGCTTTGTTTCTTCATACCTTATAATCAATTCCCCTTCCTTCTCATCCATTGATCTCAACTATGAATCGTTTAGTATCTATATCATTTGCGCTGTGCACTCTCATGGCTCCCACCGCTTTGGCAGACCATGTTTCTGTTATGGATGAAATTACTCCTTATTGTGTAAGTTAGAAAAAAAATAGATGAACTGTAGAATGACTCAGTTTATCTCCGATCAATTCAAGTTGTGTGAAAGTTTTACGACTTCGACCAGATGTCACCCATAACCCCAAGCTGCTTGCTGTTTTAGAGAGTGGTGACAGCTTGGGGGCCTGCCAGAGGCAGACAGAACGTTTTTTTTTTTTCTGACCTTTTCCAATATACAGGCTGAACCCGCCTATATGAAATGCTATAACATGGCACATACACAATTCAACAAATGTGCCCCTGAGGACAAGTCATGTCAATGTAATCTTCTTTATGCTTTGACATCTGGTTGTTCCCAAAAATGTTCGATTGATAGTCCGATTCCAGAGAATGCCGCTGTTACCGAATTATGTGGAACAAATAATGAGATTTCTGCTGCCAGCCTAGGATTTGGTCACTTTTTCCCATTTTTTGATGCCCGAAGCTCCAGAAATGGTTACTATGATGATCGTAACAATTACCGTTATGACGATTATGACTATGATGATGATGAGGATGACTGTGATAATGGTGACGACAGCGATGATGGCTCTCAGTGGCACAAGCCCCCTAATTCTCGACCAGGATATCATCATTACCCTCATAAAGGCTATATGGGCTCTACTTATGGTGGCCGTCCCAGGGAGGACGATGGCCACTATTATGACCGACCTCATTATTTAAGTTCTCCACACGATTATTCTGATGACCATCATCACTATCCTGAAAATGCCGACTATGGTGGCTATCATGATGATAACCATGACCCTGATAATGATGATGAGGATTGTGACGATGAGGATTCGTCCAGTAATGATAATGGTAATGATTATAACCACAGGCCTCATGATAATGGAGACGATGATTGGTCATCATCTTATGATGATGATGATTGGGATAACCATGACTATGTCCATGTAGCCGGAGTTGAAGTTGAACCGGAGACGATTGTCACTCAACAAGCTGTAATTGACCATGATGCTAGTGTGCCTGGTAGTGATGCCTTTGAACCACAATCAAACGAAGATGGACTTGCTAGTGTTCAAGGAATTTTACCAAAATTACCTAGACTTCGTTCATGGCTCAAGTCAAAGAAACAAGATATCGAGGATTATGCTGCTGATTACGATGACGATGATCAACAACAGCAGCTACAGCAGCAACAGCAGCAACAACAGCAACAACAGCCGCAACAGCAACAGCAGCAACAACAACAGCTACCACAACAATATCAAAATCAACAACAGAGACAACAGCAACAACAGCAACAATACCCTGCTGCTCCCCTCATGGCCTCATCAGTTGCTCCTATACCAACTCCAGCTGTATATGACCCAGCTTCAGTTGCTCCCGCTGTCCCTCCAGAACAATTAGGTGGAGGAAATGATTGCTCTGGTGACGGTTGTGGAGAATTTTTCCCGGAAAAGCCTGCTATCAAAGAAAAACTCCAAGAGAAGCTTCACGGTGGAGAAGATTGTGATGATGAATGTCAAGCTGCACTTGAACTTCAAGGTGGAGGTGGCGATTGTTCTGGAGAAGGTTGTTTCTTGCCTAACTTGAAAGATAAGTTTCACGGCGGTGACGACTGCGAAGATGACTCTTGTGACCTTTTGTCAAAGATCCCTAATTTAAAGGATAAGCTCCATGGATGTGCTCCTGATGATGATGATTGTGCCCAAGAAGCTGAGCTAGCAGAGAGAGAAGAACAACTGCGCCGAGAACAACAGCACCAGCAACAGCAGCAACATAGAGCTGATCCTAGTAGAAGTATTTCGGCAGCTTCACCTAGCGACCCCACCAATATTCCCAATCAGTCTTTCAAGGTTATTAACTCAGAGGTGAAACGTGATGGTGATGTCCAACCAACAGATGATAATAATAATGCCGATGAAATTGATAGCAATTGGGGAGGTCATGATGATTGTGGTGATGATTGCGGTCATCATCTACCTGATTTGAAAAGTCTCAAGGATAAGATTCCCTGGCACTGCGGCAGTGGGGATGATTGTGATGACATGACAGCTGAGCAGATTGCCAACAGTACGGCCACTAGCAACGAATCTACTAATAACAGCACCTCTGCTATCTTTTCCTCTTCTGCCTCATCATCCTCGTCCTCCTGGATCACCTCTGCAAGAGCCACCTCAGCTTCTGTTAAAGGAAAGGCTTTTGCTAAATCCAATTCCACAGCTGCTTATGCAATGGTAAATAAAACAAACAATTCTAATAATGAACCTGCCTCTCATGCCGATAACGGTACTGTTAAAATAAACGCAAATCTTAGTAGTGTTGGATCCTCGACTAATAGCGGCGCAACAAGATACACGATTAATGGAATGATTATTGGAATGAGTATGATTATATCAACAATCTGGTTTGAGTTTTAAAATAAATATATGATTCGGAAAATTTTCACAAGACAAAACTGTATTAAAATTACTTTAGCTTAAATATTGTAAAGAAAAAAAAATTAACTTTTATTGAATAATAAATTTAGTAGCTTTTATGAGGTCTGAGAGAAGGTCTGATCTTCCTTGATTTCGCTCGAAGCCAGATCCCTGAACTGCTTAGCTCAAGTTCATAAGTGACTGCTATAGGGCAATTGCCAGTATTGCCTGAGAATTCAGGTATAACTACAGATTCGAGATGGGCAACAGAAATTATCAAACAGCGCTCTTTTAAAATGCAAGAACCGATCTATAAATGAAGAAAAAATTATGGTCATAGAATTAATATCCGCTGTAAGTCGATAAGTGACCCATTTTCTAAAGATCTGCATTTTCGAACGCGTTATTATACTATATTCTTTCACATTTTTATATTGATTCTTATTCGTCGTATGAATCGAATCTATTTATATAACATTATTCTACTTTCTTACTTCTACTAATATTTCTTTATTATCTAGATATCTTTCCGGATTATAACAACCTAGTGCTCGGCACGAATGCAAATTCGCTAATAAACGGCTTTTTCGCATTTATTATTGGCTGATATTTGAAATTTCAGTCTCACCAAGGTTCTTCGAGACCATTTGAAGCTAAGCTGATCTGTCCGCAAAATTTATAATGAGTAATGGAAATCTTATTGGATAACAATGTTCATTAACTCTTGCTCTCTCCAGTGAGTGACAATCTCCAAGCGCAGAACCTCACAGTAACTTAATGCTGTACAGTGTACTCTAGCTTGCATATAAGTTGATGAATAGAAGAATGCATCACGATCTACGGTATTAGATTTTCGTTCGGATGAGGTTAACTATTCAAAAAAGTATAGAGCAGGAAGAGGAAAATAGACAAAAGATTAACTAGTTTATCGGTATAACGATCGGCAGGGCTGCAAACGGATTGTTGCGCATAAGCCAACATTCAACTAGAACCTAGAGCAGCTTCAATTTCTTTTTATCTCCTTTTACCTCCTACAGCTGGTAATCATGTTACCATGTTACTTGATCCGAGCCCTGTTTCGGTGATCGAAAGTTGCCCATATCAGTTCCCAATGATTCGCTTAACTTAATTCGGGGTAGTTGCATAATCCTGACATTGGCGATCCATGCATGACAAACCTGGCCCTGCGTGAGCCGTTCCATCGCCCACATATAGCATGCACGCATGCATGTGCTGAACCACCTAACGGTTAACGGTTAGCACTTCCGTGCTCTAACCCTTGCGTTGATGGACAATAACATACGTAGGTCGTGACGTATCATCATAGTATTATTGCTTTAATCTTTTCTCGGACGAATCATGTCAATTTAGTATAGTACAGTAAGATCCATGAGGCAAACTAGTTGGGCCTCATTCGTACAGTGTGACAGGTAACAAAATTACAATCGTAACTGTTAATATAATAAATATAAAAATTTCCACCCCTCTTTATTTCTCTCTTTTTTTTCTTCTTGTAACTGGTGTTTCATTGACAATTTTGTCACCAACCACTACAGCCATCACTTTATTGATCTCTAATAATCTAATTGGATTACATCAGGTATGTCAAATTGCCAATTACAATTGTCATAACCATAATACTTTTGATATCGGAAGTTATACGACAATGCACAATCGCTTATATCACACTATCGACGTGTTGCTAGATGTCACCTTGATTGATAGTTTTACTAGCTAACACAACATTAGACAATATTTAACCCTTAGTCTCTTTGAGAACATAGCATAATTGCTTAGCCATCCAAAATATCAAGAAGCCAGCACGAACAAACCGCTCCAGTCAGCACGAGCATTAATCCATTAACACCTGTAACTACGAGACAAATACCTGCCGTATATATCAACTATTGGAAAAACGAATATGAAATATATAATTTGAGAAAGTGGGATGATTATAACGTTTGGTCTAAACGGTTGGATGACCATAATACATGGCCGGTTATGACAGAATCTCGCTCAGAATTGTTGGACAAGTGTGAAGAACAGGTGGTATCTAATGGTTATGGGATTTCTCTGGCGAATATGATTGAAGGAGATGAAACATTGACTGCAGCAATGTCAAATCCGAGAGAGATGCTTAGGGGGAAAAATGGAACTGAAATCAACGCTATTTTGAATAACCGCTCATCGAGAGAGACTCTTTTTTACTTTTTGAGTATATTGCTGGAAATGACGAAATCCGGCGAATTGCTAGGAACTCTTATTCCCATCACAGAAAATGGAAGGAATGTTTCCCAACTTCTTTCACCAATCTTCAATTCCAGATTTTATAATGATGATATTCATTCGGCGCTTTGTGAATTTATTCAAACCATTGCTCAAAATAATTTCTCCACATTGACTGTCATGCAGGAACTTTATGTTCTCGTATGTCTTCACTCCCCTGCATTGAAAATGGTCCCTATCGAAGGAAGAACTGGTTATAATAAAGTAGGAAATAATTTCTGCAGAATCTAGACAACCAACTAGTGCGTCTCTCGACAGTACAACTACGGGTGATACGTCGGAGGTTTTGAAATCTACCTTGATTCAGGAAGTGGCTAGTGCGGGACTAATACTAAATTTTGATGGAATTTACGAAAAATTGTTCGGCAGGGCTCCCGAAAGCGTCGCCAGAGAAGTTGCGAAAAAAATGAAATGCGTTCGAGTCAGCAAGAAGGGCGAAGTATCGTGGAAATGGCCATTTCCGAAGTTAGAAGGGCATAAGTTTGAAAGTACTATCATAAATTTCCTCTCAACTGTTTTTATGCAAGTCCAGCGGGTAATTAATAACTGGCCTGCATCCTCTGACTGGAGATTATCGACTCCAATAGTCAGAGGAGGAAGTCTCGCCATACTTGGCAGTTGGGGCAAAGATTGTGTTGATTCTAAGCGCCGGGCCCATTTCGATGGTTTTATTGGATTCAAGACAGAGGGTCGAGCTTCTGGAAACAGCTGGAGAAAGCGACCACAAAATTCCGATCAATATTATATTAACGATATCCTTGTTCCGATTGAAATTAAAACAGCAGATAAAGGAAAGGTCGATGTATGGTACGATATTTTGAAATATGTATTAGAAGTGTTTACTCAAGCTGGTCGTTCTTCTGTGACTGCCATGACAGTTACTGGGGATCTCGTGTCGTTCTATTTTTTTGATAGATGTAGAGGGTTCAAAACGAAAGATTATAATTTTAGAGAGGAGCCAATCAAGCTACTTCGAGCTCTTATCTGCTTTGCCTGTAATGATTTAGAATGGCATGGATTTGACACGTCGATGAGAAATGGGTTTACCCTGCAATCTGTAAAACCGGGTGAACAGGAAATCCGTTTTGAAATATCAGGCATGCTTTTTCGCCAATCGGTGATACATGGCAGAGGAACAACGCTTTACGTGGCCGAATCCCATAGCAGTCGATATGCTATCAAGGATTATTGGCCTCTTGTCACTAAAGCAAATCATGAGTTCGATATTTACAACAAGCTTAAAGATTGTAAAATTAAGCATATCCCCAAAATGATTGCTTTCGATCGGGTCAAATTAGGAAGCGGTCAGGATGACGTGACTTGGAACTTTCCTAATAACGAAGAGTTGGCCGTTCCAGGAGAAGAGGTTGGCTCCAGTTCTCACCGTCAGCCTGCTGTACGACATGATATCGATAACAGTGCTGAATTTACTGCTGTCGAATGTTCGGTCCCTGCAAAACAAAGAGTTCATTGTCGGTTAGCCCTTGATCAAATTGGAACACCCATATCAGAACTGAATGAACTCTCAGACATTTTTTCATGTGTAAGGGATATTGTCGAATCCCACCAAATCTTATTCTGCGACCATGGCATTATCCATGGTGATATATCTCCGCGTAACCTGTTATTTACAAGAGACAAGAAAGTTTCTGGACTTCTGGTAGACTTTGATCATGCTATTATAGTAGATTGGAGTGATAGGCAGCATAAGTATGTGACAGGTACTTATCCTTATATTGCCATGGATCTATTGCGGGGTGATGTCTGGATGAAGCACCGATTCTATCACAACATTGAGTCGCTGTTATGGGTTCTTGTTAAAATGGTTGCCAAAGACGAGTGGAGAACCAATGCATTGCCTCCAAATTCACTGAGATCCGAAAAGGAGAAGTTTCTTATAAACCCTGTAACTTATCTAAAAGGAAAGATTCTGGAACACTTTCAGCCGGCGGAACCGTTTCTGGTGAAGTTTGCAAGAATAGTTAGACATTATGAAGAAGATCCTCCACTCGATAAAGATAAAGACCGACAGTGTGCATTTTACTCAGAGATTCTGGAGATTCTGAAAGAAGCTTCTGATGACAGCGCCGTCAAAACGTCGCATAGAGGTTGGTTCTGCAGGTGAGTATGAAATTAAATCTGATCCATTCAATATGGGGGAATTCCCATGGTCATTAACTTACAGAAGTTGTGATTTGATTCTTGGCGTATGAGACGAGTAAGTTATTTATTTATTATATAAGTTAGAGTTAATTGTTACAAAACAATGAAGTGGTATTCCGAGTTAGCGAAGAAAAATTAAGTAAAGTATAACCAACCGATTTAAGATAGTTTTATTTTGAATATATTATCTGGTTGATTTTAGTCGCTTTCAAAAGGTAACGTTAAATTGAGGGAATGTCAACTTGAAAATCGATTCAATTATTTAATAACACTGAATTATTTAGTCCAATATTTTTGCTTTTCTTTGAAGTATCGATCTCCAATCGATTTCAAAGTTGATATTGCGGATCTCACATCTGTGGTAATAGACATATATTCTGCCCGAGAGTATGCTTTTTGTTTGAGCAAGATCATCTTTCTAGCATTCTTCACTAGCCCCCAGAGATGCAGGGTTTCTTCTTCCAAAAAATTCTGTAGTAAGTTAATTTCATTGTAATAGGCTTCTTCTGACTCTGAATGTGAAAGAACTGGAAGTGAACTGTTATCGACCTGCCACGATCCCGAAGAATTGTCAATCGCAGGTAGAACGATACGAACTGAAGTACTGTCGGTGTGGGAAGACGCCGAAGAACCATCAGCCATATTTATTCCTTTTTCACTGTTGGCAGACGTGGCATGCTGCCAATTCCTCGGAATGGTAGACAGTATTAATCGTTATGACAGATTCAGCAACAACCATAGTGGATGGCTTGCGTTGCTACAATCTTAGCTTTGCAACCTACCTTCCTGGAATCGTTCCGGATTTTTTTTTTGACGGACTGGTGTTCACAGGCTTTCCAATCGTACGGTTCTTTTTCGGGGATTTTCAGCACAGGAAAAATACCAAACCTTTTACCAGGTAACCAGTTTCCCACCTTCTCAGCTTTCTGTCAGCCGCCAGTTCAGAGTTCGTTGCCGAAGCTGAACCCATCGCTCGACCTCTTTTCTTGACTCTAACTCGAATTTATATACATCAGATTCATTCCGGAAATCTTCCGGCGGTAAAGACTCCGTTAGACATCTCTACATGGTTAGAGTATCCTCTATCGTTCGCGAATCCAAATACAGTGGATTCTGTTTATAATAGATTTACAAATAATCCTAAAATAAATGAATTTGGACGATTGAAAGATGTTTGTAGTTTCCTGACAGTAGAGCGGATGATGTTTATAAACTTATATATAGTATATAATTATAAATGAATATGAATGAATAAAGAGAGAGCTAAGTTACTTTAAAACGAACGCAATATATATCAATAAATGAATTTGAGTGAAGTAAGAGATTTGAAAAAAAAGAAGTTGTTTACTTCAGAAAAAAGCGATAAGCCCTTTCTCGATGTTTTGATTTGTCAAGGTATGCGCGCGATTTGTTGGCGTAGCGCTTTCCCACCCTTTGTCCTTGGACAAAGGAGTGAAATTGATGAAATTGATGAAATTGATGAAGTTGATGAAGTTGATGAAGTTGATGAAGTTGATGAAGTTGATGAAGTTGATGAAGTTGAAAGTGTCTTGGATTCTATGAGCATCTCAGGCTCAGAATATCGGGGTGTTTCTCGCGGAGAGGATTCAATGAGCGTATCAGGCTCTGAATACCTTCCGAATTCCCCTGGCTCTCGGGGGTTTTCACGTGGATCCTATTCTAGAGCGTTGTTTCCAAATCGGAATCTCGGGGTGTTAGACCCACTTCGACTGCCTCTCGCGGTCTTTCTTGGAGTGATGTCGCTCGTCTTGGTGGTGGTGCTCATGTTGGTAAAGTCATCTGTGTACATCGAGCTTAAAATTAGAGAAATAACTGCCCGATATTGATCTGTTCCGATAAAGATTGAATAACTATCTGATTTTGATTATTTGTATAACCATCTGATTTTGATTATTTGTATAACCATCTGCTGTTGATTTATTCGTATAACCATCTGCTGTTGATTTATTTCAGGTTGCAATAACACTCCAATATTGAGTATTGACATTAAATCGACCATCCACATTATCTCAAATGTAATAAAGTATTCAACTTATCTATATAGCAGTATGCCACCTATAGCTGTGTCTGCTTTTGATTCAATATTTGGACCACAGCATAATACTCAGAATAGCTATAGTCAGTTTCTAAGCGGATTTCCAGCTCAGAAGTCATGGCTTATCCTCACTTCTTGGCTCTCATCCAAATCCTTTGTTGAGGAACCATCAGACGATGTCATGGTGGCACTAGAATATTTAGGCGAATTTGAATCTCAATTGATGGAATTCTATGAAGATTTTATTCGAAAACATTTTACTCAATATGCTTCTCTAATTTCATTTGTGTCTGAAGATCCATATCAAGATCCTACGAAAGTGTTCCATGTCGCATCTACTTTGAGAGATGTTAAATTCCATTATTCCTATCCCCTAACTATAATTCCATTTTCAAGTTTTATGATTGAATCATTCGAAAGAACTTTCAAATCCCTCGTACGACAATGTATCCCTTATAATGTTCTCAGGCCTAGATTGGGCAATTATTTCTTGTCGAATCCGATCCATATTCCCAGCGAACGCTCCGAGGACATATATCAAACGTTTGTTCAATGTGGACTACAGGATGAAGTTGAAAAGATATTAGCAGAGGTGGTCATTCTTGAGATTCAAACTTACTGCAAAGAAACATATAGTGCATCCTGGGAAGAAAGTGTGTTAGAAGAATTCAGAGATTGGATTACTAAAGTCCTTGCTCCAGCATTACAGAGGTTTCTAAGCCTGCGATCTGAAGGTGAAAATATCGAAGGCACTACTAATGATTCTGTCACTAGTTTAATTTCTATTGGTGAAGATGCTCTATGTGATCTTCGAACCAAAGAGTTGTTTGACATTGTAGTGAACTTCCCAGAATCAGTACCAGCTATTAGGGATCTTAAATGTTGTTTAAAAAAACCATCTCAACGAGCTGCCATAGTCAGTGTTTTCCAGAAATCATGTTCCAAAAGACTTCTACAAGGTGGTGCTAAT
Source organism: Sugiyamaella castrensis (assembly GCA_030583505.1). Lineage (NCBI taxonomy): Eukaryota > Fungi > Ascomycota > Dipodascomycetes > Dipodascales > Trichomonascaceae > Sugiyamaella > Sugiyamaella castrensis. Next base: position 55,721 of record JAJMIF010000084.1, read on the forward strand.
ACCGTTGATATTATTTCTGGATATATCTCTGCTGTTGAAGCTTTCTCTATTCTCGATCAGAAAGGTGTACTTCTTGATAAGGTTTCAAGACCTATTCGCCGATATCTTAGAGACCGTGAGGATACGATTAGTGTACTTGTAGCAGGCATGCTAGGTCAAGAGACTTCTGATCTTAGCTTTCTACATGAGGAATTAGTCAAATCCAAAAAAACAGGTCCTCAACAACCTATTGATGGTTTACTTGATATTAACTGGTATCCAGACCCGATAGATGCCCCTGCGGATTTCATGAAATCTTCTAGTCAATCATCGTCAGATATCATTGGAAGTCTTATTTCGCTGTATGAGAACAAAGAAGTTTTTGTTAAAGAAGTTGCCGCCATATTTGCTGATCGTATGCTCTCAGATCGCAATTCAGTCGATGATACTGTATTCTACTTGGAAATTCTCAAGTTAAGGTTCGGCAATCGAGAGCTTCAGAATTTAGATGTCATGGTTCGCGATATGGTTGAAAGTGGAAGGATTGACACTGCCTTGCATGAGTCCTCACTAAGACCGACTGGAAAAGAACTAAGTCATCTAACGGATGCTATTCATGTGACAATTCTATCGCGTTTATTTTGGCCTCCTTGCAGAGTGCAGGAACTAACTCTTCCTGAACCAATTGATAGGTATGTACATTGATATTCTATTCGCTCGGGTTAAACTAACCATCAGACAACTATCACACTTCGCGGCATCCTTTTCAAAACTCAAACAAAACCGTAAACTTCAATGGCTCAAAAATATTGGACAGGTTACTATTGAATTAGAGTTTGAGGATAGAACACGCGCGTTCGAAGTTACACCAGGACAGGCAGCTGTCATTTCGTTGTTTGAGTCCAGCTCCAGCACAGTGGCCGACATCATGGTTCATCTTAATATTGACGAATCTTCGGCGAAATCGCTGTTGGGCTTCTGGGTTAATAAAGGAGTTCTTGTTAAAGAAAACGAGATTTATAGAGTATTAGAACGACTGGATGGGGAAGAGGAGAAAAAGAGTAAGTTATTACATTATCTGAATTCGGAGCACGATGGTGTCATTTCTTTTTATACCTAGCTAACACCATATAGCCTCTTCTGATGATATGGTTGTATCGTCCATACAATCGGCTGAAGAGAGAGCAAATGAGGAGATGAAAGTTTATTGGTCGTATATAATGGGAATGTTGACGAATTTAGGAGCTACACCAATTGCACGGATCCATTCTTTCTTGAAGATTTTGGTACCAAGTGAAGTTAATTATACAAAGTCCCAGGATGAATTGGAGCGATATTTGACATTAAAAGTTGAAGAGGACGTCTTAGAATTTGTTAACGGCAATTACAAACTGAAGTAGTAGATGAGAAATTGAAAAAAAAAAAAAAATATTATTTATTTGTATGCATAATAATTACCTATATATAAACAAAATTGCAAATGGGCTCTTGAGGGAAACTGAATGAAGGGGTTATCAATAGATTCAGAGGCCAAAGGAGTACTTAGACCATCCCAGACCATCCAGCCCGATCTGCTTCTGGGGAATTGGAAATTTTACCCAAAGAATGTTGACGAAGTTGCTCATAAAGAGACTCATTGGGTTCCCAAAATCGCATAGTCATATCATCTGAAATACTCATTAAAGTACCTGTTAGTGATTGAAATGCCACACCAGTAACTTCTTTAGAATGACCATTTCGAAGTAAAGTCGATTGGGTGGATGTATGAACTCTATGACTATTTCTATAACTTCTAGGATGAGCCGAACTTGGTTTGGAGAAAAGCATAACACCCTTATCTCCACCGCATGCAATATATGATCCGGCAACCTTTCCTCGGCTGGGCTTGACAAGTGCCATTTTACAATAGAATGAAGTTACTGAGAGATCTTCCGACACGAGTTCATCAACTAGTCCATGATCAGGAGAAGAGAGATAATAGGAAGAAATAGTGCCATTTCGACCCATGGCCCAAACTTTACCATCATCAACGTCGGCGATAAGTGATGTGATTCCAAAATAACGTTCCTGCACAGAGGAAGGAGGTTTTACAATATTAATAGGGATTTGTTTATTCTTGGATACTAATGTTCGCAAGTCCCAAAACTTTAAATTTGGCTCAGCTTCCCCAGCACTTATAGCTGTATAATCGTTAATCCCACTCCAAGTAAGAGCAGTAACGCTTACATTATCTCTTCGCAATTTGCCTAATTTTATATCATGACATCGAGCGATAGAATAACTTTCTTGACTACCATTATACCAGTTTATGGTGTTGTTGACCTGAGGGTTTGAGAGTCGTAAATCAAGCAGACTGATGGTCCCGGATCGCGTTGATGATAAAATTAGAGATCTATTTGTAGGGTGAAATTTACACTGCTTGATAGACCCTGAGTAGCCAGCCATGAACTCCCTCATGATTCGGTTCTGGGATGAATCATATATCTTGACACTTAAGTCTGATGAAGATGCTAGAAGACTATCATCACAACAGATACTCATATCAAAGATGGAGTTAGTATGATGAGATCGTGAATGACCAAGTAAGCTACCTCGGTCTTTTTCTGTTCGAAGTAGAACGATATCCCCTTTTTCGAAACCTACAGCTGTAATAGGTTTGTCTATTTAAAAGTTAGCTTCTCGTGTTGGATTAAAATAGATTTGCTCCTCTACAACTGTAACCATAAGACCATCTAAAAGTTCCAGCAGGTAGACGGGTCTACAACTTAACATACCATGAAAAGGTTCTACGCAAAATGGAACAACTGGACAAAAATCCGATAATAGTGCCCTATCGGTAGCGAGAGAGCAGAACATTTTTGCTTCATGATGGTAATCCACTGAATGTTAGTTAAAGTTCTCTAATATCAAATATATCAAATAAATGAGAGTTAACTTACGCCATCGCATATTCCACGCTAAATGTGAAGAGGTATGTCCAAGCTGCCGTAAAAGCAAGCGGCGAGACAGTGTTAGTTCACACCTAGTATGAAGATGCTCTTCCTGGCCAGAGCTGAGTTGAGGAGTACCACCCGCAAGTTTCTGTTTCTTTAAGGGTCTTATTCTGGAACATCTATCTGGTGAATAGACAGTATTTGTGATATCAGCTCCGGGCCTTCGTCTGACTGAGTTCTCGTCTTGTGTTGACATAGCAATCATGGTTGCTATCCATCTGGGTTCCAAAAATGTTTAGAATACTATATTCTTATCTGACGAACATGAAGTTGAAATAAGTCAAAAAAAAAAAAGACGCGTCTAGAACACGTAAATATAACTAAACTTTATGAGATTAACAAGTATTACCCTACGTGATTTTATCACGTGCGTTCTTTTCGATCGATCGCGCTCTTCGCTTGCGAGTTTTGCGCTGGTATTTTACATCTCCGGCGAATAGCTCAGAAGCTAGCTAGATGCTATCTGAGGAGCATCTAATAGGGATATTGAAGAATAAACAATCCAGAAATTGTTGCTGTAGTTATACACTGCGTAGTGCCAGATAGCTGGTTACAACTAAGTCAATTTCTGAGGGACAGCCGTGCGGCGCAGATTAATGCTTATGCGGTTAGATAAGATATCGTTGATGTCTCGGACGCACATTCCCCTGAACCATATCTTGACCGGAGTTTGAGTATAAAGCATGGAGCCAGAGGAAGGTTTATTACAAGCTACTGGAATATGAATGGAACCTTGGGGAAGAGTGAATATGATCGAACATATCTTTTTTCTTATTGCCTAGAAAGCATTTTTAATCTAATAATGAAGGATACAAATATTAATAATAATAAACTCTCAGAGTATGGAGCCGAACAAAAAAAAAATGATTCAGAGAAAAAAGAAAACCCTCAATAGCGTCAACCATTAGATGCTATATTTGTTCTTCAAAGCTTGAATATTTCTCGTAGCTTCTTTTTTAAGAAACGCAAGAACAGGTTTCGGAATATCATAACAGTGAACCATAGCTGGACTGAAAACCTTTATAATTGTAGGAGATACATTAGTGGGGTTTAGACGGGGAAATCTCATGAGGTTTCTACCACCGCTGCCATCACCAGTTCTACCGTTTCGTCCTAGACTGCCTTCATCTCCATAACTACTTTTCAGTTCGTTTTCATCGTCTTCAGACGTAGAATTATTACTACCATCATTGTGGACATCAATTAAAACTCGGTCATCTTCAAATGCCGTATTGTAAAGTGGCTTGGGTAACCGAGGTGGCTTGGCAAGAACGTTGCTAGTCATATAGGCAGTACGAAGAGTTGTCTTGCCGGCAAAACAACTCAATAAAGCAATAACAGGAGATACTTTAGTTGTATCAATCTCTACCGACCATAATTTACTACCGTCAATCGGGTTTCTAAACATAGCTTCAGATACTCGAGCAACAGGGAACTTCCACCCTTCGTTATGGAACTGACGATGCATAACATAAATATACTCATTAGAATGTGGCGGATACTCAATTTTTTTCCATCGATAACAATATGCACTATTAGTACGAAGCTCCAAATGACCATTTTCAGCCGAATCGGGGAAAAATGCGATTCGAATACTTGAGGGTTGATGAGTCTCAAATTCAGTATTATTATTGTAATAGTTAATACCGTTCTCATTAGTGAAAGCACTGGTCAGATCGAGAATGGAAGCATGTGTGAAATGTCTCGAGGTAGTGGAATAGGTTGCAATAGGTCTGATGGGTCCTTGAATATGAGCAGCTCTATCATTCATAGGAATTCCAGGAGCTCTTCCAACCGGCTCAGCAACATAAACATGATCAGGCTCTGCATTATCCTGATTAGACGTTGAAGAAGAAATATCAGGCAATAAGGAGTAAGTATGGCTGAGAACTCCGTGTGATATAAGAGTGAAGTAGGGACTAATGTTTGGAGTCTGAATTCCAGGAGTGTCAATAACCACTTTATAAACTCCCGTAGTTAACTTGATAGGGATTAATGAGATTGTTGCTGCCACTTTGGCCCACTTATCGGAGATGGTAATAGACCGCTCTTCGTATGATAATTTCTGGATTGATTCCCTCCAAAATACTTGTCGCTGGCCAGAAGTAGGTGACGCGATTCTTGTCGAAGTTGTTAGATGAGAAGAATTATAAGAAGAAGTGGTACCTGTAGTTGTATTATTTTGACCAGTTTCAAGATGGTGAGGTGATTCTGTTGATGCACCGTTGCTGTTTTCATGAGTACTACCAGTAGGATTCTGATTATTGTCTAAGGAAGAGGGTTCTATAGTATGATGATTATTCTTGTTGCTATTACGGAGACTGATATCTGTATCATTGTTGTTGTTGTTGTTGTTGTTGTTGCTTTTGTCGGTGAGAGTCTTGTCAGAAGAAGAAGTTTCAATTATGGAATTAGTAGCATTGTTCATTGTCGACGTTGGTAACAGGATAATATTGCTTCAAAAGTTAATACAAGGATAAATAAAGAAAAAAAATGATATGAAATTTTTTTTAAACTTTGACTCTTTGGCAACGTGGTTCAAGTTGTTATATGAAAACAAGGATGATTATTCTTAACACAGCGCTTTTGTGATAACAATAGAAGAAGAGTGCTTAACAGCAAATCCTTATAATAAAGAAACTAAAGAAACTAAAGAGACTAAATAAACTAATTACTTTCAGTTGAATCACACTCAATCAGTTCCGTGTGACTCTGTGTCAAGTATTAATCAGGAACATTCAGATAAGAAAGGTTCATAAGGAAGGTTCTTAGATTATGCTGACTTACCGCTTGCGCCAATTTTAAGCTTAAAACGATCGATCCCTGACGATCATTTAATGCAGGTTATAATTTCTTGTCCCTCTTAAAAGAATATTATTTAATAAAAGGAATTGAGATATGGCACTCCGGATCGAAGTAAAAGGATTCCGACGCGGGCGGAACCAACCCCTGTCCGGTATCGGCTCACCTTTGGAGGTGATTTGGTAACGAGGACTTGAAACTATAAAATTCCAGGAGGTTAATAGTGCGGAAAGGATTCATTTAATCTCCTTGCGAAGTTTGATTTCTTCTATTTGAGTTCATTTAGATAACTGCTTCTTCTACTACTAGAAACGTCTATTTTTTTCAGACTCCCTGATACCTATCTGATCTTATCATGTCTAGACCTACAGGTACAGCTTTAAGTTGGATTCATGAATATGCATTAGTTCATCCGGATTTGTCTAAAGATTCAACATCGGAAGCTTGTGGTGCTTTAGCAGTTGGATCATTTTCTAACTATGAGGAAGCACCCATATTGTCATCTCTCCTTGTGACCGTTCATACAATCCGTAGTATTGTAGACTCAATGTCTGGTTTACCCATGGATTCTCTCTGGTATGACTCGTTATCACATTCACTTCAGAGAATCGAGTTAGCGCGTCAGGATTCTATAAAAGCCATTATAAAACATAGTTGTGTTACAGGAATAGGTGGAATCACGGCAAGAGAATTCCTTCCCCAGGATAATAATCGAATCGAAAAACTTTATGGTAATATCATGATACACTTGAAAATGAGACAGAGCCCGTTGGCTATACGATATTTGCAGAAGCAGTCTGGTGGAGAGTCGAATGGAGACGATAGAGATTATCTGAATGAACAGATATTTCGACCTGATCCAATGACAGAAAATGATGATGACGATAACATTAAGAATTCCCTTATAGTTAGCGATATTTTGTCGGTTCAGTTGGCTATGAATATAACTAAATATATTGATGCCGCTGTGGTGTATATTCTTGGTAACAATTCATATCAAAGTTTGATTTCGGAAATTCCTGAATCAAATTCATCTCGATTGAGTCACACAGTTTTGGCAAGGGTAAGTAATTAAATTGGAAATAAGATCGCTCGAGCAAACTGAGAATTGCCTGCTTCTCTCTGCGGAGAAAATTGAGCTTGTCTGTCTCGGACCGTTTATATAGCACGCTTTTTACTAACATTAAAAGATTGCCAGATCTGTTGGGAATCAATGATTTGAAGCAACCAAAATTTCTAAACAAAATATTTATTATATATACATCGAAGTATTTTTATTTTTTAAAGTCAATAATATGTGCAGAAATGTCATATCACTTCTTTCGATTTAAAATGGCTCGAGTGATACTCTTCAATGCTTCTAAAGAATTCGATGGAGGAAGTATCTCTAATTGCCTAATGGCTTCATCAGCATACTTCACAGCCAACTGCCGAGTCTTCTCTAAACCATTCGCCTCAGCAACATATTTCCTGGCAGTCTCTACATCACCAGGTTCGTTAAATTTCCGACGAATCATATTACCTAGTTCAGGGAATTGTTCCCATGCATATAAAACAGGAGCAGTAGCAAGACCTAATTTAAGATCTGCACCAGCCGGTTTACCTAAATCAGTATCAGAAACTGTATAATCTAACATATCATCAACAATTTGAAAACAAAGACCTAAATTACGACCATATGCATAAGCTGCTTCAATAACTTCATCTCTTGCACCAGATAATACTGCTGCTGCTCGACATGATTTTGACATCAAACTAGCAGTCTTTAAATAAGTTTTGTGAATATAATACTCAAAACTAGCTCTATTTGCTTCCATTGTAGTATCTACAGCAGTATTCTTAAGTTGCATGAATTCTCCTTCAACAAGATTAGCAATTGTAGTAGATAACAACTCAATTACTTCAACATTTCTTAATCGAGCAATAGATACTGAAGCTCTACCTAATAGGAAATCACCAGCCAAAATAGCCATTTTATTTCCAAATGCAATATTACCACTTGGTAGACTTCGCCTAGTAGCAGAATTATCAATAACATCATCATGTAATAAAGAGGCAGTATGAATCATTTCTACAATTTCTGCCAATCTTCTTTGTTTAGGTAAAATACCATTAGATTCCATAGGTAAAGGATCTTGTGGTCTACTAAGAGGATTTAAAATAATATCTGGATTAACACCATGTAATATTCCTAGTGGGGATAATGGATCATCAACACCTTCACCGAGCATTGGTTTATGAGCCATAACATCGGATTCATCCAAACTACCTCGATCTCTTTGTTCCAATGGGATTTCAGATAATGCCTTTGATAATAGAAGAACAATTAAAGGACGAACATGTTTCCCTTCACTTTGGAAATAATACATAGCAACCTTATTCAGAGTAGGATGGCCTGATCCTAACAAGCTTGCAATATTTTTGGCTAAAGTTGACATTTCCTTGGATACTATTGAAAATGGGTCGTTTATTGGAGTATCTGGCTCAACCAATTTTGCAGCAGATGTTATAACTGATTGAAAGGATGATCCTTGCCGTTGGGTAACAGTAGCTGCTGCTGATGCTGCTGCTACAACTGCTTCTGCTAACAAGGACTTGTTCCGATGGTGATGGCATAGACCTGTATTGAGTGGCCCTCGCTTTACTTGAAGCATCATCATCCTCTGAGTTTGAGGTGATATTCTTCGCAGCATAGTAAATGACGGTTTTATGTGTGATTCATGCAAAGAAAGAAAAAAAAGATTGGATATCAAAATGAAAAACCTGTATGAAGATCAACTATGATACGAATTAAATATCCAAGCGGATATACAATGGTCTCTATCCTGATGAATGTTATAAAAAAGAGAGAATGAATAGTCGGACCAACGGGCCAATAGAAAATTTGAACCCTCCCTCCTGAACTCCTCTAAAAGTATCCTTAATTTCTCCGTTTTTGGGATGCTGAAAATACTTGTCCTTACTTCCTAACTTTGAGCCTGAGCCTCGACAAACTCAATCTCTGCTAAAATGATATGCAAATCCTGTTCACTATTAGTGGAGTGTGAGTTGAAAAAGTTGACGAAGAGATGATGAACAAACCGTCAATGGTAACCTAACCCTGTTAAAAAGATGTTCCGAAATCCGCTGGCTGAGAGAGATGCTCTTGGCAGGGTTTGGCGAATACGACGTGGAGTTATTCGGTAGTTGTTAAGAGTTGACGATTGTTTTGTCACTTTTGTGAAATGGACGAATGTCATATACATTATAGGAACGGTTTTTCTACCGTCAGGAAGACGAATTACTCGTTCGGATTGGATTGGACTTGACTTCGTCATCCAGATAAATATCTGAATATGTTTCCGCCCTATACCTCGATTTACATACAGTGACAGGATTTTTCACGGACTTGAACAATTAAATTGTACTACAAGTCTACGACTAGATATCCTCTCACGTACTTGAAAAATCAAATTACTACAAGTCTACCACTAGATATCTTCTCACGTACTGACGGTACTGTCAGTCTGGTCTAAACTATCGCGAGCTCAGTGTTATCTAAGCTATCTCAGTTTTGTGTGTGATATGGTCAATTCTTTTTCTGTTATCGGTTATTGTTACGTATCTTATGATATCTATCTATTTTATTGCTAGTCTATCGTATTGCTAGTCCATTGTTTATTAATTCGTAACAACTACTGTACTTTATATAAAACTTAATTGTGTTGATTTTTTTCCTAAAACCCACAGAAAACCCACTGATCATATACTAGTCTTTGAATTATATTTAGTATTATACCCTATTACCCCCTGACCCTGGAGACCTGTCTATTACCGTTGAATCCGGGCAAGGGTTTCATGGTCCATTAACAATCCCTTGCGATTTTGTTGGGCTATACTCCTCGCACAAGCATTCGCGATAAGTTAATAATGAACTAGTGTCTAGCCACGGTACGTACAGCATGGTCTGGTAATGTTGAACATAATGTTGATTGTCGAAAGTTTCAAAACCTGCCGCCAGAAAGAATCCAAGATCTTGGTCCTTGGAAGTCTTCTGAAAAATGTCAGTTAATACAGTTATCTGTCTCAAGTTTACGTACCATATTAAATTTCCAGTTAGCTCTATGTCATAACCAACGTTTATATGGTCATATACCCTAACCTGAGTCGTAATTTTATTCTGGCCATGTCACGATTCACGAATACGCTTAATTAATTAAGTTCAAGTTAACATTAGCCCAGCAGTACTTGCTTTTCTTCTCCTCTTGATCTCTTCAGTTGTCCTGTATAATATCTGTCTGCTGTATATTATATTGTCCTAATCGTGGGCCGACTAGCGTAGGTGGTTATTATCATCTCTAGGATAATATTTTGGTTGTAGCTCTCGATCAAACCGGTATTAGCCACTTTCTAGGCTCTCGCCATATATACCACTACCAATATTTAAATCGGATTTGCATTTCACTTTTTTCTAATGAGCATGAGCATAATATCAGGATTCCCAGGAGTCGAATACCTGGTACAACGTGGTAAAAACTTCCTGGTTAATGTTATTAAAGTAGGACCTGTACCTCGACATATTGCTATTGTCATGGATGGCAATCGACGTTTTGCTCGTAAGCATCATCAGGAATCTTGGGAGGGTCATAATGCTGGATTCGAAACCCTCAGCAGTGTATTGGAATTCTGTTATCAAATAGGTGTGGAGGCTATGACTGTATTTGCATTTTCTATTGAAAATTTCAAGAGATCACCTTATGAGGTAGAAACTCTTCTGAAGATTGTTAAAGAAAAACTTGTGCAAGTATGTGAAAATGGTGACCTTGCTGATCAGTATGGGATTAAAATACAAATAATTGGTAATCGATCCTTATTACCAGAGGATGTAATAGAAGTTGCTAAAAGAGCAGAAGAAATGACTAGTAAAAATAATAGGGCAGTTCTTAATATTTGTTTTCCATATACCTCTCGTGATGATATCACCCATGCTATTCAGAAACTTGTTGGTTCCGCTGAGCAGGGATCGATAGACCCGGAATCAATTGATGAATCAATGTTAGATCAGAATATGTATACTGGAGGATGTCCACCATTAGATATCTTAGTTCGCACCAGTGGAGTAGAAAGATTTAGTGATTTCATGCTATGGGAATCTAAACATTATACTATGATTGAGTTCATACCTACTTTATGGCCAGATTTTAATTGTTGGCATATGTTTTTGGTTATTTTGAAGTGGGGCTTCAACAAGACTACGAGGAGAAGTCAAGAAGAAGATAAAAGAATTGACGATGATTTTGACTATGAAAATGTAAATGAAAATGAAAATGAAAATGAAAATGAAAATGAAAATACTAACGAGGAGGAACAAGACAGTGAGGATACGGCAGTTGATGATCAAGTTAAGACCATCGCCGAATAAAATGACAGTCTTTTTGGTACATAATAGACGGCAATGGTTGGTTTTTTTTTTTTTTTATTGATTTTTTTTATTTGCATTTTACATAGAAGGCATATTTAGATGGTGTAAGATATATAGATGGATATGTAACATATCTAACGTTATACGTAAGGTAACGTTAATTTTACTGTTTCTTTTTTCAGTGGAGTTCTTAGCCTCTGGCGGTCGACACCTTCCGGAACTGGAACTCATACGAAGTTATCGTCTGTAAGATCAAAAGCCCGAGGACTATTAATAAGTTAAGTTCGGTACCCATCCTCAGGAAGAACATTTTCCGGCCCAAGCCTGTCAAAACGAATCTTGGCCCGCTTCTGGAGGCACAGCACTACCAGAGGTAGACTAAAAGGCTCTCAACCTCAGAAGACATTATACGTTCTGTCTATCTTATCATCAAAAACTGTATTATTAATACAAAAAAAAGTACGCCTTCATGCTTTCAGGCAAACATACTCAATTTATCAAACTCCGCTTTCAGCCCAGAGCTAGAGTGCCTGTTATCTTTTTCATCACCATCATCTTCTTATCTCTTCCCATTTTTTAAATTATAAACATTGTTGACAAATTAATTAATTTGTGAAGCACCGAGAACAGTAGCATCATATTTCTGCTTGAACCACTTAATGGTATCCTGTTGAGAGATCTTGTGATGCTTTCCAATAACAGCCTTAGCTCTCTTTCTACGGGCAACACGGTAACCAGGACGACCAACAACAACATAGAAGTCCATACCGTAAATACCAATAGCAGGATCGTATTTGATACCTAAATCAATGTGTTCGTTAATACCGAAACCGAAGTTACCAGTCTCAGAGAAGTTCTTGGCTCTAAGTTCATATTCTTTGACCTTAAGACCTCTTTCGAGAATTTCCTCAGCCTTGGGTCCTCTAACAGTGACATGGACAGAGATCTTTTCATTTCTTCGGATACCGAAAGTTCGGACGGTATATCTAGCCTTGGAATAGACAGGGGTCTGACCAGAAAGTTGTTCGAGTACTTTAGCGGCACGGGTCAATCTGTCACCAGATTCACCAACGCAGATGTTGAGAACAAGTTTCTCAATCTTGAGATTGCGCATAGGGTTGGCAGTCTTGTCAGTCTACAACAGTTAGTTAGTAACAGAAAAAAAAAATCGAAAGAAATGGGGAGAAAAGAATTGTTAAAGAAGAATCATTGAGTGGGAAGAATTAGTGAAAAGAATTATTGAGTGGGAAGAATTGAAAAGAATTGCTAAAGAAGAATTATTTGAGTGGGAAGAATTAGTGAACAGAAATATTAAGATTCGAAGCTTGCCAGTCCAAGTAGAAGGATATTACCATCCAAATCCAACCCAGTCAAACCAATACACTACTGACACTAGTGAAGTTCGGAGAAAACTTAATACTTAATACAGACATCCTAAATTCTAAACAAATAGTATCATTTTCTACTTTCAATCGATTCCTTTTGTTGTCGAAATATAAATCACCTGAATTTCACCAATATAAAGTTGAAATATACACAGATTCTTTCACCCAACTTCAACTACCCAGATCTTCTTCCAGGCATTCATTAATCTCTTCTATTCTTCAATATCAAACTATCTCTTTGAACATACCATTTTTGATGTGTTGTGTCGTACTACGGTTCAACCTGTCAGGATCAAGATTGTTCAAAATGTTATATGAAGACAGTTCGTAGAGAGTAGTACTAGTGTATGGGTGGTTCGTGAGTCTAACACGATGGATGGAGTGCGGCGCTGAGTGAAAAAATGTGACTGTTATTTTCCTTAATAGTGATAAAAGCAGATACAAGGTAATATGCAAGTAACTGGATATAAAATTAGGGTTAATTTATGTTACCCTAGTTAATTTTTGTACTTTTGGTGTCTGATATAAACATAATGAAACCAATGCGTTAATAGGATACAATCCCCCACCCGACTAGAGCCCCCGGTTATTCGAAGAGCTTAATAGGTTTCATTTGACGTTAAGAAGCTAGCTATAGGTCCTTATTTACCTCAGGTGATTGGGGCTTCCCGGACGCTTAGTTCTAACTTCTCAATGCGGTTGGACGCTGTTCTCATGACAGAATGACACTTCACTAGCTTCACCTATCTCGGATTGCTGTTACAAAGCTCGCTTCTCTTATTAAGGTTTAGATCATGCCGGTAACTGAATTATCAGACATACTGTCACATACACAATCTGACCTCGAGCGAAGCGAGCCCTGGGATTTGGGCATAGTCCCTGTAGACCTGATGGTCTGAGCTGTCGTTAAAGAAACGAAAGACATTAGGGGGTTTTATTGATTAGCACACATTTCTCATCCTCATTAAACTACTCTACTATCACAAAATATTAACTATGCCTATATAATCATCTGCCCATTGTACTCGCGTGAACTAAAGCCCGCTGGTTTATCCACAGCAGAAGGACTGAAGTAATAAAGACCTCAATTCTTTGCAGATGCAGCAACCTTATTTATCTCCTGGGCTTCAGTAAACTTCTCCTTAAAGATATTAGCATTATCACTATTGGCAAATCGGATAGCTAAAGTTTGGGCTTCAGGTTCACCTTCACTAACATCAGAGGCAACATTATATACCCAACTTCGATCACTTCCAACGTTAGGACTTAGTTTATATTCAGGGAGGATATAATGATTAGCACAGATCTTAAGGGTTTTATCACGACGCATAACAAGTCGGACTTTTCCAGTATCTTTGTGTTTAAGGAAACGAACATCACCAGTTCCTCGTTCTTTCCATTCCTTAGTATCTTTGTCGAAACGGAACAATTTAGCACGACTAGAAATGTTAGATATCTGTACCTTGGGATAGAGTAAGCCATGACCAGTGGTTGCGGCGATATCGATGCCCCAAATCATATTATTCTCTCTTCACTTCCTCCCTTTCAATAATATTGCTAGATCTATTGTTACGCATTCTAAATGCAAAAAGCGATCCGCAACTAGATCTCAAAGTAGCAAGAGACCGGATCCGGGGGCACAAATAACCTTCCCTTTTCTAGTATACTTACATCTTATATGTAACTTCTTCTTCTTCTTCGTTTGTTTTAACCTCTACTTTCTCCATCTTTACCAAAGGCTCAAAATGCACATCAGGTGATTCAGGGGCTTCTTCTTCTTCACCCTCCTTCTTGGATCCTTGCTCCTCATCATCCTTCTTTGATTCAGCAGCAGGCTTGGCTCCACCAAACATTGAAAAAACATTAGCAGTAGCAGGTGCGGTAGGCTTGAAAGATGAGCCAAAGATTGAAGGAGCAGCAGCAGCAGCCGATTCTTCTTCTTTCTTCTCCACTGCAGGTTCTTCTACTTTAGGAGTCTCAACCGGCTTGATCTCTTCGACCTTGTCTTCAACAGTTTTCTTAATTTCCTCAGACATTGTGTATAGAAATTCTAATTAGTGCTTGATTAAATAATATGTTGTTTAACAAAAGATCCTTAGGTCGGAAGCGATTGTTGTGATGATGATATGGTAGCAAATTGTCAAAGGGTTTTTTTCTTAGATTTGCTTTTGTATGTGTTGGATTTTTCTCCCAAATAAAAAAAGATCCTACTCTCCCTTTCCTATGAGCTGTTTAGGATGACTACCCTACCCCTGGTGCGGCTAATTGTCGCCTGTCTACAGTCTATAAGTTAACTTAACGTTAACGTTGAATGCCTGCTTAGAACACCAACTTATGTAATTGTACTACAGAGTAACTGAAAGTACAGTAACGCTGACTTTATATGGGTATCAGTACTGCGCTTCAGACCAACTTACTGCCTACATCAGAATAAACTAACAGTTACTGACAGTTACTGACTTGCTAGCTAGCTAACCAAGTTGCGCGATGATACTATCATGATATGCGGCTTTAGTTTCAAGAGTCGACCCGGGACATTTTTACTTGATCCAGTCCTTGCGAGACCTGGCCGCCTCCAGCCAGAATACGAATACGTTCTCTCTAACTGACGTTGAGTTCAATTTTGTTCCACGGTCGTTTAAGGATGTGACAATTGTCACAATTTATTACCGGATGTTTTTATTTTTGGGAATTAACTTATTACAGAATAAGTTAACCACAACTTAAATCGTTGTATTGTACCTGTTAACGTTAACTTATGGAGAAATTTTCCCATTTCATGGACTAAAGCTATATTTCTCTAGGGTTGCATTACTTTCTTGGAGCAATCAGTTAGAAAGACATTGATGCAATTCATAAGAGAGTCGAATATATTTCGGTATGGAGTACTACGATACATAATACAATGATCGCCGATCTTGGCTGAATTAAATACTGGACCCTGCATTTACTAATCTTCGAGATCAAGCTCTTGAAGATGTTATTAATCGCATAAAGTTTTCAGATATAATGGAGAAGATCATATACGACGGATATGTTTAAAAACGTAATATACGCTGGATGAGAATGGTTTACATTAGGAAGAGTGTTAGGACCACCTGCACAGCGTCTGTAACTAGCTGGTTCAGTTTCGTGACTTGAATTGGTTCGATACAATTTTTAAACTAAAACTAGGCGAACCGATTAAATCGGTGAGTTCACCCGAACCACACTTTATCAGAGTAATCATGTTAAGTCAACTAAACTAACCCGACGGGCCGGCCAGCTATAGCTAGCCAGCCAGACGAAGAGATAATTCACGTGATTTGACCAATTACCCGGCTTAGATGTAGGTTCTCCAAACTGCGACCAACGTCTCTTTCATATTTAGTAGTACCCGTTATGTTGTTTGCCTCCGATTCAATTACAATTGTATATATATTTTTTGAATCAATATCTTGTTGTCATACACTCAATTAAAGACAATATGGATGCCATATCACGTAGATTCTCCAGGGCTAATGAACAAGAGCTTGATGCAGAAAACGAGAATTTAGAGGGCTTCTCTTCTCCTGCATCGTCACTAGCACCATCTATAGCTGCTCCACCAATCTCTCAAGTAAGTTTATTATTCTCTTAGTTCACTGCCGGTATTAACTTAACTCACTGCCAGAGAAATTATTCGCTATTGTTTTTCGTTAATTTTAGCTAACTCTTTTTTTTTGTCCTAGCCTGCTGCATTCTTACGTGCTCACACAGATGACGCCACCAATCCTGATGTCAAGATTAAAATTGCCCATGGAACTACAACTCTTGCGTTTCGATTCCAAGGAGGAATTGTAAGTAATAATCGCCCAATTTCTATTACCTCCTCCGGGGGCGAAGTCCCATACCCCTGGCTCGTAGTAATGACATAAAGGTTCTTGGTTTTCTATGTACGAGGCCAACACCTCTTCTGCCTTGCTAAACCCGTAGCTCAATCCCGACCCTGAAGTTTTTGAGAGGTTAGAGACTTGTTTGGATCTAGAGAAGACAGACAAGGGTCGTTTGTTCTCAATGCCTTAACCGTTCCATCTCTAACATCTAGGTCGTTGCTGTAGATTCACGTTCAACCGCTGGTAGTTGGGTTGGATCACAAACTGTTAAGAAAGTCATTGAGATTAATCCTTTCTTATTGGGGACTATGGCTGGTGGTGCTGCAGACTGTCAATATTGGGAAACTTGGCTTAATACTCAATGCCGATTACATGAATTGAGAAATAAAGAAAGAATCAGTGTCGCCGCTGCTTCAAAGATTTTGGCAAATCTTACTTTCTCTTATAAAGGAGCTGGTCTTTCTATGGGTACTATGATCTGTGGATACACAAAACGGGAGGGCCCAGCAATTTTCTATGTGGACAGTGATGGTGAAAGACTTCAAGGTGATCTGTTTTGTGTAGGTTCGGGTCAAACGTTTGCCTACGGTGTGCTTGATACCAATTACCGTTGGGATTTAACGGTTGAAGAGGCTTTGGCCCTTGGGAAAAGAAGTATTTTGGCTGCCACTCATAGAGATGCTTATAGTGGTGGCTCAGTCAATCTTTATCATGTAACTGAGAATGGCTGGGTATATCATGGTAATTATGATGTTGGAATTGAATTCTGGGAGGCCAAGGAAAGGGAGCAGTCTTTTAATGCTGTTGTTACTAGTCTAGCATAGGAATACTTTAGATAAAGAATATATGTATTTAAAGAGAATATGTTTGGGGCCGAGTCCCATCTGTCAGATGATCGCAAGTATCGGTTGAAAATTAATAATAATTATAACAATAAAAATAATAATAATAATAATTACATCTTGTATATATATACAATGGAGATTAAAATAAGTCATAAATTCGTATCACACTAGACGGTTTTCGACGTCTTCACCGCCGTATTATCTAAGGTTTCTATCGACTCATCAGACGGACGTTTACCAGTTTCGTTTCCACTTCCAGAAGCAGGGTTGGCGGCTATGGCACTAGTAGACCCAGTAGCCACATTTAATTTGGCAGCATGAGCACGCAATTGTTCAAGAGCAGCTTTCATACTTGGAGATGGGTTGCTGATTTTACTTGCCTGGGCAAGGAGCTGTGCAATTGTGGCCGCAGAAGGAGGCAGACGTGCCGGAACAGCAGTCGGTTTTGCCGTCACTGAAGGTTCCGACTTTGTACCAACAGCTGCGGCAGGAGGAGGCGGTGTTGGTGTTGCTTGTGGATGTGGATGTGATTGCGGTAGTTGTAGTGGCTGTGTTAATGTCGGAATAGTATCAGGCACATTTGTTGTCACAGTAGTAGGCCTTATAGCCAGAACATTTGTAGATGATGATAAAGTTTCAGTCGTCTCTTGAGTTACGGGAACGGCTGGAGCAGAAGAAGCATTATCAGAACTAGTCGATAAAACAGTTGATACTGATACTGTTGAAGGAATAGCATTTGAATGAGAAGCCGACGTTGAGGCCGTAGATGCCGCAGCATTTGAAAGTTTCTTCTTTGACATAGCTGCCAAGGCTGTTTGCAACAACTGTGTCAATTGAGCAGGATTCTTCCCATTAAGCAACGATGAAATGCTATTTGCACCACCAGTTTTCACCGCCTGAGCGATAGCAACAGCTAATGCATTAGTTAACAACGTAGAATTGGCACCCGTGCCAATACCCATGTTCTGAATTTGGGTTTGAATCTTTTGTTGTAAGAGTCCAAGGGCCTTAATAGTATCCTGGGACAAGGATAAGCCAGCAGACTGGACAGCGGCCAATGTAGCATTGGATTTAGGTGCAGAACCTCCGATTGAAGATTGACCTTGTTGTTGTTCCTGCTGCGTCAGATCCAATTTTGTTTGTCTTGATTGTTGAGTGAAATTGGCAGTATGTTGTTGATAACTGCTTTGGGGCTGAACACGCATCTGTGGTATTGAAGTCTGATGTTGTAAACTGGGCCCGCCCAAGCTTCCAGCTGCTGAAGCTAGAACATTTGTCTGATCGGTTGCCTTTGCCATACGAAAAGTACTCTGTCCAGCAGCCAACGATGGTTGAACAACTGGAGTAGCAAAACTAGACGATTGACGCTTTTGAAGATTTGCAGCAAGTTGAGCTTGAATGCTGTTTGGCGATGGGGTTGTAGAATTAAATCCCGTAACACTGGATTGTCGTTCTATTCTAATGGACCCTGACAATGATGAGCCAACTGCTGGTCGCGCTAAACCAACTGGAGGTGATACACCTGTACTCAATGATTCTCTGGTCAGAGCAGAATAGTTAGGATGGTGAATCTCAATTTCTCTCGCTAATTCAGCAATCGACTTTTCTTTCTTGGGCTGTTGTTGCTTTATTTGGTCACTTAAATCACTGTCCAACAACTGCTGCTGCTGTTGTTGTTGTTGTTGTTGTTGTTGTTGTTGCTGCTGCTGCTGCTGTTGCAATAACAATAATTGTTGTTGCTGCAACTGTAATTGTAGCTGCTGTTGCTGTTGTTGTTGCTGTTGCAACTGCTGCTGCAATTGTTGATTTTGCTGTCTGGCAGCTTGCTGAGCCTGAGATATTGCCGCAGCCTTGCTTTTTGCAGCAGCAGCTTTCTTTTTCTGTCTTTCCTTTTCCAAGAAATATTCTTCATCAATACCCCATAACCATCCCTTGCCTTCCTTAGATACCTTTCGAAATGCTTTATTAGAAGAAAGATTATGTCGTACAGAATTCTGCCATCCATGAGGACAGTACTCATAATATGGAAAGATATCTTGAATAGCTCGATAAATACCCGATAGCGACATTCCATTGACAGGGGCACGAGCACGTAACGCAGTGGCAATCAAATGGGAATATGAATGCTGAGGTTTTTCTCGATATTCTTCTGGGATCTCCTCTGGCAAATATTCTCGTCGTACTTTTTTCTTCGATCCAGATGATTTAGTACCTGGGACTGTAACATTATTATCAACCCCGAAAATATCATTAATAATAATATTATTATCACCATTATTGCCGTCAATTACACTACTGGTAGCCTGTATGAGTTCTTGAGCAAACTGAGGATCAATATTTGCCTCGATATTTGCTGTCACTACAGCAGCCGTGGCAACAGCAGCTGTAGCAGCAGCAGTGGCATCGTCAATAGCCTTGAGTTGAGCTTCAATTTCAGGAGGTGTCATTGATTTGGATATCGAATTCTGAGGTACAGGCGATTCTTGCCTGGACTCGTGTTCTGACATTTGCTTGGAGTTTTCTTGAAGTGATAGAGCATCGTTTGGGTTAATAGCTGACTGGGATGCTAAAGTGTCTGTATCATTGGTATCATTAGTCATTACAGATGGTAATACAAACGTAAATGGGATTTGACCGATTTGGATTTTTGTTCTAAAAGATGTTAGTTATCATTCTTGCCTCTTTGCCGGCAGCCGAGGTTAATACGGTCTCCGTCTATGGAATGCTGCGCTATCATCGCATCTACTGGAGTGCTGGATCCAGCAATTGTTTCACTTACCCATCACTTAAAGGCACAGTAGATCCCGTTTCTACAAATACATCACCTACAAAGGCCCCATTTCTACCGAGAACTGATAATTCAAAACGCTGAGTACCGAAATTATAAAAAATCTTAGCATGCCGACGTGAAATAGCCTTGGCAGGACCCAAATGTACATCAACCATCCCTGTACCATTCTCTGCCCGTCTACCTAAAATCACTTGCAAAGTTTGTACATAGAAAGTAAAAGATTCAAAATCCAACCGTGCGTAGGCTGATACACGCGCTGACTCATCTATTTCATTATCATGTTCAGTCGGTAATAAAGATGTACCAGTTGTGGTAATAGCATTAGCAGTAGAGAGTTCCGAAGTGTTTGATTCTGGTTTAACTTGAGTAGCAAATGTTAACGGAAATGAAGCATTCACAGGAGATGATAAAGTAGAATGAACGCCTCCTGCTTCTCGACCACCAAGAAGACGATTATTGGTTATAGTCGAGGTAGATAACGAAGAGGCAGTGGTTGGAGTTTGAGGAGGCATAGAAGCGGATCTTCCTGGTACGATCAAAGTACTTCCAAGTCCATTACTCAAAGCGATTGAATTAGAATCTCTTCCTTTTTCAAGAACTGGTTTACGTATTTCAGTAATAGGATCAATCAAAGCTGAAGTTGTCATCGATAATGATTTTTCCGTCTTGGGCGTCATAAATGGATCGAAAGTTGAAGTACCAGCATTCTTTTGAATGTTAGAAGGTACGTCTGCTGAAGAAGATAATACTGGTGGTAACATTCCAAAAGAATCCGGCTCTAGCTTAACATTCTGATAGCTGTCATGATGTTTCTGCACAGCGTCGGACGGATCACCGAGCGTAGATCCAGAGCCATGAGACGCTGTGCTCATATTTAGATTTAGCCTGCAACTTGACTAGACAAGAAGTCAAGGCAGGATTGATAAAATTTAATATGGAGATTTTGGATTCAGAATTTCGCGTCTTGTTGTGTTCCCACGTCCGCGCTAAAATCACACACGTCAGATCGATCAAGAGAAGTATAAGAGCAAAAAAAAAAAAAAAAGATTTATACCTAATAGTACAGATATCTAAAAAGAAGATATTTGATCTCAAATGTCCTGGTAGTCGTATATATCGAAAAACTAGCCCCTTTCTTCAACTGAAAACAACATAACAGCAATGAAATATCCCCAGGAACTCAGAATATGGTTATCGCCTATTATCCCCTATACAAAAGTCGCAAAAATAAATTTACACTTCCGATAGTTCGAGAAAGATATAGGGAATAATATTATTTACCAACGCCTATGCTATATGTGGATAAGAGAGAGTACAGTCATATAATCAATATATTTTGATTTTTAGGCTGTTTTTCATGATGTCAACCAAAACGATCACAAAACGTTTTGGCATTTATGCTGTTAGGCGGAATATTTGATGAGGCTGAGAGGCTTCAGCGGGGCTTTGTGAGCTCTAGGCGCTAAATATAACCACGTGATTGAATTTATGATGACTTACGGGCGCAAACGCTCTCCGAATCTTTGAAGAAAAACTTTCTGACTATGGTTGGGCCCTGGTTGACCTAGAGCGACTAAGACTTTGTCGCAGATCTTGTTCGTCTTGTTCTCTAGGTTGACAGTTGGAACTCTGGTGTCTTCGGTAGTTCGCGTCTGCCCTATACCCATTCTTCTGGCTAATAGTAACTATGATCGGAGACCATGACCATCAGTGGCATGAAGATTGGTAGCTGTTAGTATTTCTGGCTAGTAGTTAGGGCAGGATGCCGGCCGAGTAATGAATTATGGTTATTTTTTCGCGAGTGAAATATAGTTTTCAGATAAAGTTAATTACATTCATCTCTGCTAGAAAATTACAGAGAAGAGAAGTTATATTGTACAAATAATCGTAACGATTGAATAAATAAAAAAGTTAAAAGTTCTTAAGTTAATGGTATCATTTCTCGGATATCGGTCAAGGCCTTCCGATCAACTAATATAATCTCCAGTAAATGTTTTATACTGCTAAGACGTAGTTCTTCTTGAGGAGAACAAGCCTCAAGAGCAGCACCTTTACGAGCCCACATAAGCTTTTGTGTAACATGTTTGACAGCACCACTGTAAGGCTCACTGCCAGTAGCAAAATTAAGTAAAGTTAAACCGAGTGAAAATGTATCAGTAGAAAAGCTAGGAAGTGGTCTTTTCTCCAAAGACCTGGGGGAAGCTAATAGTTCCGGAGCAGAAAATTGCATTGAAAACGCACCAGACGACATATTTGGAGTGGAATTATTATAATTTCCGTTTTTAACTGTTGCTTGTTCTTCATGTAATTCTTCTAATGTCTGAGCAGATGAAAAATCTCCAAGAACAGAATTCAGATTCTCGTCAATAAGAATATTGTCTGGCTTAATATCACAATGAACTATCGATTTGGATTGTAAAAACAATAATCCGTCTATTAATTGTGAAGCCCATTTCATCCATAATTCCATTCTTATATAAGGATCTTTAGGATAAGGAGAAGGTTGACACATGGATAGATATCCTTGAGCAGTTTGCGGATATACTTTCATAGCAATACCAGGGATTGTCTGATCTCCTAAAGTAGTCCATACCATACCATAAAAGCTCACAATTCCGGGAATAGAAAAATTGTCAGCATTAAAACCATCATCACTTTGTTTTATTTCCGAATCTCTAACTGCTGTGGAAGCATCCTCATTATGGCCATAAACCAAAGACAAAATACAAGCCTCATGTGAAATCAGAGAACGTTGAGCAGTGTTCTTGGGAATTTTAACTGCAAAGACTTTACCAGAAATTGGATCAGGTTGAGATAGGACTGTTTTACAGAAATATCCATTTCCTAAGACTTTTACATCTGGTGAAGGTATTGAGGATGACGATGATGGTCCTAGTAAAGGACTACTGGGAAGAGAACTAGCTGCTATATCTAATAGTCGTGGATATGTACAGATAGCTGGAGGAAGAAGTTGTTCAGAAGCAATTGGCGTCTGCGTCGTATCAACTAGTTCAGATCCCAAATAATCATTTGAGGAGGTAGTAGCTGGATTTGAAGGAAATACTGGGCTTGACGAAGATAATTTTGGAGAGTGTAATCTTTCAGGTGTTGGTGAACGAAGTAATATGCTGTGATGAGGTTGAGGTTGTATATCATCATTTTCGAAAATTGGGCTGTTACTGATTATGGCTGGATCTCTCCATTGATTTGAATTAAATTTAGGAGTTATTGGAGATTCTGGTAATATTGGGGAAGAAGGTGAAGAAGGTTCACTTGATAATGTAGAAGGACGAGCATGAGGAGGAGTATTGACTTGAACTACAAGTGAAGTGGAAGAAGAAGAAGAAGATTGTTTTGGAGGCTTCATATTATGAATGAATATATGAGGTGGTGAAAGTAGAATCAAAAAGTTAAAACCATAGATCTGATGGTAGAGATAGACCGAAGAACCTGTTGTTGAGAAAATGCAATATAACTAGGTTGGTTGCAACTTGTAATGCAGTAGCAACAATAATCTTCAGCTTATCAGTGAGTGACCGTAGAGTATCAGTGTAGCGCTGCAACTTATTTAAAAGTTATAACTGTAATGTTTGTGTTACAATATATAAATCTCGAACATGCAGTTTTTAATACAATAAGTCAACTTATAACTTAATTTATAAGGAAAGTACTAAAGGGATCATATAGTGGTGCAAAAAAAAAAAGAATCAAAAAGAAGATCAAAGAGATAAGCTGGAGATATATCAAGGTTCAACAGGTTAAGGGCCTTTTTATTAGTAGTTATTATTCGCTTGTTATCTTGCAGATTATGTAGAGTAACGTTACATGTAATTTACTGTTAAGTTAACTTACACGTTACACGCGGTAACACTCAGTAGTTGCTTTGGTGTCTAGTTTAACGACAAATTTTGTATATAGATTCTAGAAAAAAACTACACGAGATTCTCTAAATATCTTTGAAAACAAGCTTCTATTGCATCGAGGAAAACAAGGAAATCAACTAAACTAACTAAGCTTAGCTCCATCACAGATTCACAGAAATAAATAAATAAACTACAGTTTTTGATCTTAATTTTTGGGGTCCGTGTTAATCATTTTCCGCATATACATTCACGTGCGCATGGGGGTACGGGCACTCACTAGGCTATGTCGTCACGAGCCGATCTCGACGGAAGAATATCTCGCGATCTTCCGGTATCCAACTCTTCTGGCTCTCACTCCAGTCTAGCTCTCGCTATTATATGATTCAAGCCGAAGCCGGAGACAATCTTAATGTTAAGTTAACGGTTAACGTTATAATTAATAATAAGTGGTTTAATTAATTACCGCATCATGCATCGTACTAGTGCATGTATTAGTGTGGGAAATTCTCCCACAATGCTGATGTTTAACAAGTTAAACAAATATCCCAATATGGGGTTAACTTACAACTGCCAGTTCTTATAATATCTATTTATTCAACTATAGTTCTTTTTGGTCGATTCAACATGATTAACAATTATTATTATAACCAATTAGTATTATTTAGGGAGTATCCAAGAAGTAGTATTTGTCCTAACTAATCTATTGAAGACTAAATTCTGACTAATACTTGTTTTCAATATAGAAACATATTCTTATCTTTAAAATTCTATTTGAACGGGAGGTGGGTTAGGTTTGAATTAACTTGTCATCTCACACACAATAGCTCCAGATCCCTCGATCATATCTCAGGTACTTCCGGAGGGTTGACTGCCGATAATATGCGTGCATACACACGCCTTCAGATACATATCTCACCTAACTGTCAGTGAAAACCTAACCGCGATAGTAGCTTAGCTCATTGGTGCTGCTTCCAGTGTAGTGCTCTTGTGCTCTTCCTCTTCTTCTCTTTAACTTCTTGATTCTTAAGAATAAAACAGCTATAAGAATTTATATATTTGAATATTATAACAAAGCAAGAGTTTTCTGAAAATGGGCTTCGATACATATATTGTATGTACGGAATTGTGATATTTATGGGGTAGTTACTACTAGTAGGATGATGAAAACGAGTGGCAAATGTTCTTCTATGTATTTTTTTCTAACAACTTTTAGGTGAGATTTAAAGACTCTATTAGTGATGTCGACTTTAAAAAGTCAATTGAACAAGTCAAATCTGCTGGCGGCAAAATTCTTCATGAACATACCTTATTCAAAGGATTCACTGCTAGTCTACCTTCGGATCATGTCACTGCCTTGAGTGCCCACCCTGAATTGGATGGTATTGAGAAGGATCAAGAGGTTCATACTCAGTAAATTTAATTCCAAACTGATGATTATGTCTATCTTTGTACTGTTTTTAAACGATCTGTTATGTCTAATGCTATGACATGCCACGACTAGTCATCAATGAGAATCATCTGTATGCTATGATGATGATGAGCCCTTAACTTTTATACTATTATATTTCTAAGACACTATTATATCTATTACGTGATAGAGCTGCAGTTATAGACTGTTCTACCAGCTCCTTTCAACGGAAAGGGCACTGCCCTTGATCGTTTCCTCATCCGCCTTATGTACACCTGGAACACTACACCAAAATAGTCCGGGAATTATTAACACTACATAGAAGAATCAGAAGAATCAGACGAAGTGTCCTTGCTGTATGAGTTATCGGCAGGGAGGACCCGCGAATTATTTGAAAGTCAAAATGTTATTGAACAATTAGGCAGTCGAGTCTTGTTACCGTGCCGAAAATGAATCAACTGGGTTTGGGAACTACAGTCCGTTGGCCAGCTCTGATAAGATAAGATAAAATTATTGTCGCATGAGCAGGGTAGAAGCTCTGGAACCTCCGATGCTCTTGTAGGAATAATGAATTTACATGTACTTACGAGGAATTGATGATAATTGAAATACGAAATACGAAATACGAAATACGAAATACGAAATACGAAATACAAAATACAAAATACAAAATACAAAATACAAAATACAAAATAAAATATAAAATACAAAATACAAAGTACAAAATAAAATATAAAATATAAAATATAAAATATAAAATATAAAATATAAAATATAAAATATAAAATATAAAATATAAAATATAAAATATAAAATGATCATACATAAAATTAAATAACAAAAAAGCCTATATTACAAGCCCTATCCGATAACATGGGTATAAATTGTTTCGGTGGCAGTAATGGATGTTGATGTTACTGTCACATAGTAATTGGGATCATATTGAGTGACAATCTCCTCTACATATCCGTCTGTAGTTATAAATTCAATAGCTTCTGAAGTCGCGGTAGCTTCAAACGATGGTGGACTTGTAGTAAAATCGACTACCTCAGAAGTCGATGAAGAGGTAGTTGTTGGTATAACGTTCTGTATTAATGAAGTGGACGTGATTAAGGTGGTTGGAACCCAAGAACTTGTTACTGTCGAAACACCTGTAGGCAGGAAAAGACTTTGGCTTGATGAAGACGAAGATGTAGACAAGGCTACTAATATTAATGGGGATGTAGATGATGAAGACGAGGATGTAGACAAGGCTACTAATATTAATGGGGATGTAGATGATGAAGAGCCAGCCAAGAATGCTGAAGATGGACTTGTAAATAATGAGTTGGTCGATGTCACGATTCCCTGAGTTGAAGAGGAAGAAGCGGGTGATAGCGATGATACAGAAGAAGAAGTCAATGGTAATGATGATGTCGTTAGTGAAGACGGTGATATCGATGATGCAGAAGAAGAAGTCAATGGTAATGATGACGTCGTTAGTGAAGATGATGATATTGACGACGAAGTTGGTGAAGACAATGGTAATGATGACGTCGTTAGTGAAGACGATGATATTGACGACGAAGTTGGTGAAGACAATGGCAATGGTGACGATATTGATGTTAACAACGCTGGTGTTGGTGACGTCAATGTAGTAGAACTAGTTGAAACAGGAATAGGCAAAGATGTAGAAGTCGAAGTCGAAGATACTGAAGAGACTGATGATGATCCGTCCAAAAGACCAGCCTTAGCGGCTTGGGCAAAATTTACTCCACTAGAAACTTCATTATTCCAAGCCTGTGAAGCATCCCACATCATAATACCTCCGAAAGTACTAGTGTAAGTTGATTGAAGGTATTGTGCTGCCTGAATGACTGTGTCAACCGGTTCGTATCCGGATCCAGCTGCAGCTGCCGCAGCTGGTACCCCCAAAAATAGCTTAGCATCAGGGTTATACGATTCAGTCTTGACGAATGAATCCCAACTGTCATAATTGAAATTACTATTTGCATCTTCAGCCTCCCAAGTTTGCATTCCACAGTAGTTGTTGTAAAATTGGACGAAGATGAAGTCGAAAGAAGAGCCAATTATGGCAGAGTTGAGATTAGCGTCGGGAATTGGACATTGAGGAGCACCACTAATATAATAAGTCTTCGAGGTATCAGTGGCATAATTAACTCTCATTTCGTCTACGAAGGCAGAATATCCAGTAGGCTCATTATTCTCGATATCCAGATCAAATCCATCAATAACAGCATCACCAAATGGCCTTGTATCTGATGAACCTCCCCCAAAAAGGTTCCATAAAGTATCAGCGAACTCTTCCGCCTGGCTATCGTTTTCAAATCCATAACTACCAACTGCACCACCCAGTGATAATAAAACCTTTTTACCAAGAGATTGGCAGGTTTGGATATCTTCACCAATCTGGGTGCATTGGTCTAATTCTGAGGAGCCGAAGGCGGAACCAGGACATGATGGGCCAAAATTAACTTCAGGAAGGTCATCGGTTCCGAAAAATGTGGTAAGGAAAGCCAGGATGAGAATATCGGTAGAATCGTCCTCGCAGTAATAAGCTAGATTTTCTTGTGTATTCTCTCCTCCTGCAGAATTTTGACCCCAATAAACAGCTACATTATTATCTCCGTCTGCTGAAAATGCCTCTACAACACAACCCAATAGGAGGATAGGTAGTAATAATATTAATGAAAACATAGTAAGTATTAATAACTGCTGCTAAACGTACCAGAAATGAATGGACGGCAATGCTAGCCAACGAAAACGAAAAACTACTACTTGAATATCTGATCTATCTGTCAAAAAGAATGACTTCCCCCTTTTAATCCTACCTGTAGCGTTTCCCTCTTAGAACTTTTATAACAATAATTTAATATACCGAATAACTGAAAACACATAGAGGAAAAACCTCCATTTATATATTCTTGTACGCCTGGTTTCATCTCTCGCTTTAAAGAAACAATGATGGACCTAATTTGCCGCAGATGGTTAGAGCTTCGACTTAATATCACCGCCGGATCGACGAGATCGGCAAGACTCATAAGAAGAGGCGGGCTTATTAGGCTGAAAAATTCATGAACAATTCTACTTCGGCGACATTACAGATCAGTTAATGACATTCCTAAAACTGCCTTATGCATACATTGTTAGCTAAGAAGGCTGGTAGAAGCTGCACCTGACGTGGGTCATGGCACTTCCAACTATTATATATTTCTCCCCGACGATCCAATACTGTGAGAACATCATATTGATATCTATTAGCTCCTCGTTGTCTCGTTGTCTCGATTCTCGAATACTCATCTGATGCTGTTCGGTAAAGATGGTCAGTGCGTCGATTTAAGCGAAACTATAACCCGAAAGCTAAAAAATGATTTTGAAAAGACCCGAGGTCATCAGATTTCCTACAATAGCATTATAAGGTTCACCTGCATCTTCACGGCGAGGTCAGATTCGTCAGAATAGAACCATTTTGTGAGTGTATGCACCATATAGCCTGTTGCGGCTCAAATAAGCTTCCCGCCCCCTGAAATCTAATCTTGACATTTAACCCGCCATTCTACTGCATACATTCTAATTAGGAAATGAGTTACATTAAAACTTCTGTAAATGTCCTTTTTAATGAAGGTCACTGCGTCAAATGCAGAATAAGCAGTTTCCTGAATTTATTTTTCCAAGAGCCTCCCCCCATTCCCAAAAATAAATAGAAATGCCAGTTACGCCATTATATAGTCAGCCTCCCCTGAAAGACAGAAGTATCACCACGTGTTTACAATGGGAGGGTGTGAGGGAAATCTATTACTAAAAAATGTGCGCATCTAAAATTTTAGCGCGAGAGCGGCCAATCCGCTCAGGTTAAGGGCGATACATGTATCTAAGATTTTGACTAGAAGGAAAGAATTCATTCACTTACAATGCATCATCGACTGAACAAAGCCAAGATCGATCATTAACAAAAAGAATTGCGTGTGGTATTATTACTTAGATACTACTAATACTGCAGCATAAAATTATTGGACTTATTATCGACTATCATCATCTCCTGTATATATGAAGATCCAGAGCACCTGTCAAATGCCTACAGCAGGCGGTGATGATGTTGCCGGATCTACCAATCCCTTTGGTCAGTGTAAATGATCTACATTAAAATTTTGAGTGAGTATCAGGTACAATTAACTTATACTCCTAAAAGTAGCTAGTCACACTCAAATATATAGTCTAGAACAAACCAGCCTCGGCAGAGCTAACAAGCAAGGGTCCTGACAGAGAGAATACCAGCCCCCACCCCCTCATAGAGCTAACAAGCAACGGTCCTGACAG
>JAJMIF010000085.1:0-77915 GCA_030583505.1 Sugiyamaella castrensis
AGCGTCGGTTGTTTTTCCAGTGCCATGAAGCAAATGCTTGGGTCACCAAAGGTTCAGTAGCTTGCAGGAACCATGTAGAATAGAGATCATCATGTAGAATTATGTAATACGGCCCAACAGTCCGGCTGAGGTTAGCTCACAGTAGCTCTGCTCAACCGTGGCTAGGATTCCTAGGTACCAATTTATTATTATTATTATTATTATTATTATCACGAAACCAAGTAGCATAAAGCATAAAGCTAAGAGAGAATCATCAAGTTGTCCTAGATATATTATAGCCAAAAGGAAAATTCATTTATCAATTAAATTAACATCTTTAATTGAAGACAGCCTTAGACAGGCGGAGTTATTTAAATACTAGAACAGCCTCTGAACAGCCTCTGAACAGGGTCTTATTGGCATGCTGTCCGCTGTTAGAAAAACATCATTCTCTATGTTTTGGTTACCCGTATTTTACACAGCCGCGTGGTAAAGTTTTTCATTCTTAAATTGCCATTTCTCTGACTTGGCATTTCTTCTTCTTCTTCTTTTTCTCCTTAGTCATCTTTAGTATAGACTTTGGTCCATACTGTCGTTATAGTATAAGCTATTCTTCTACTGAGTCTAGCTGTATATTCTATTCAATCCTTTCTATTCAATTCTTTCTATTCAGTTCTTTCTATCATCTCTCCATTGCTTCCGCAATATTCTATTCCGTTTGTTTGTTTGGTTTCTAACTGGTGGTTATCATCTTAGGTTCCTCTTTTGTGGTTTAGGTTAATTCTCTCTAAGAATACACTCGAAGTAGGCAAAACATTAACATCCGCAACTCACGAATTTGGATCTCTGCTATATTCGCTATAACTAACGTATTTTGATACAAACTGGTGCGAAGGTTTTTTAGTTATAAATAGTTCAATCTGTACTTGTAAATAGAGCAACTCCGTCATGGAATTCATAAGTTGATTGTAATACCAACGTAGAATAATCAGATGTGTACATTAGTGATTATACTAGGATCTCTACAATTAGAGAGTGCGGGCTAGGTACTAGCCACTGGCGGCTGTTTGAGCCTTTCACAAGAGCAATAATCAATAGTGAAAAGTGATAGTAATTATATATATATATATATATAGTAACGTACGTTATCCCCTTAGCTTGTTGCTTTTAAAAGTATCTAAAGTGCTTTTTTATGCCCATCTCCTGGATGCTTTAATTTTTCCTTTCTCTGGGGAATCAGCGAGCAATTCTTCAGCTATTTGACACAAAATGCTGTTAACTTTATTACAAATAAATTGCTAAGTATATTACTTTGATTCTTTAGAAAATGTATACTACGTGCCTCGTCCGACCGGGCCGTTCTACCGTCACTGCCGCCAGCAGCTCGGACCACGACAAGGCTCCTAATCTTAGTGGAAACATTGTAGTTATTCCTTGTTATTCTCGTATTCTCTTCTAAAATTTCATCATCTAACAATTAGTAATACCTAAGCCGCCTTAGCAGGGCATGCAAGTCTACTGGGGTACCTGGTACCCACTACATTTTAAATCTTACTCCAGCGCTCGATCGATGACCGATTTCAGAATGGCCAGGGCTCCACCAGGATATTAATCAAGGTTGCCTTCCCCAGTTGCTTCCGAAATCTGTGGCATATACCCAGACTAGCTCCTAGCTATTGAATCACAGGTTCAAACATGAATGGCTGTGATGATTGGTTGATCTCCAGCGGGCCTTAGCCTAACTCTTGCTGCGATCAAATCACAGATTGAGACATGGCTGATATCGAGATCAGCAAGAGCTACGATTGAATTGATCGGGCCATCTTTGATCTGCTGAACGCTCGATTTAATGTCAGATATGATATGGGCTAGAAATATAGATCCAATCTGGAGTTGAACTCCGGCGACTAATTTCACAGTCGAATAATCTGAATCATCTGATAAAGCAATTTATTAATTAGCAAGTTCTTCAGTTAATATTAGACAGTCTCGATGAATATATTCTGGGTGTATTCGTGTTCGAGTGAACACACCCAAAGGAAAAAAATAAAAAAATAAAAAAAAGAAAGAGACGAGGGGCAAATGTTCCTTTTAAAACCCTTTTCTAGAACAGAGCCAACATAAACAACCTAACTCATATTCCCCCAATAATTCCTTCCACAATTTTTCCTCAAAAAGAAACTTCTCACATTTTGAGGCTCACTCGCAAGACAGTCGCTGCCTCAGATGAAGAAAACTGTTTGCATCATCCTCTTTGCTGGAGGCCTCTGAGCGCTCAGGAGTTCTGCTCTTTTCTATCGGATGAGACAAGTACTGAGTTAACTAAGTGTTATCCCAATATATGTTGAACGTAGCTCTGGACCTATGAAGTAGCTGAATGAGACAACTAAGTCAGGCTTGAAACAGGAGGAATGATAGTTTAATATTTTGTTCAACAATTTATTAATAGCAAGTTATTCAGCTCTCATGAATCATTTGAACGCCTCGAGGAGGAAGAAAGAAGAAAGAAAGACAGCAGAGCTAACATGAAAAATGTAACTTTTAAGCAGCAAGACCTCAAACGTTTCTCGTTAAAAGAGATGTGTCACAACGTGAAGCGAAACCGCTGCTGTCCTACCCCGCCTTAGACCCACGGTTTCAGACTATGATTGATCTCGAAGCTCGGTGAGGGTCAGAGGTCAAATAGGAAGCTTCTGTTTGGTGCCTTCTCCAGTTCTCTCCACGGGCTGGTTCGACCTCTAGTTCTGCCATCGGTCGAGAGTTTAATCATAGATTCGAACATCATGGGTCCCCGGAGGTAAAAGTGTCATAGAGAGCGGTTACGCTATAATCGGCCGAGGTCTCAAAGTATAAATATGAGAGAAGAAGGGAAAATCCTATCGACATGAAATATTTTCACAAAGCAAATTATTAATTAGCAAGTTCTTTAGTTATTACATTGTGAATGCCGTCAATAGACTATAGAACATGAAACATTAACATAAACACGTTCAAATAAAATAAAATAAAAAGAGAAAAAGAAAGAAACGAGGCAATAGTCCTCTCTTTTAAATAGTTTTTCTAGAAGAGTATCAACATATACAACGTTATGTTCGCCCGGCAATACCTCTAGCATTTTTTGTGATGTTTTTACGGAAATTATGCTTCTGAAAATTATCCCCTAAGCGTATGTAAATTTTGAGAACGGTCACTCCAATAACAGCTCTGCTTTGGGTTTATGAGGTGGCCGCTAGAGGCAACTAAGTTAGTCAACACAGCTATAATGTTGTGAAGAGGAAGGAGTAGTTGAATATTCTGTCAAACAATTTACTAATAGCCAGTTATTTAGCTTCGACGGGGGCTCAAAACTGATCTACTCTGGCGGGATGTGAGAATGCATCCCAAGGAGAAGAAAAAAGAAGAAAAAGAAAAAGAAAAAACCGCAAAATTTCGTCTTTAAATGCACATAGGGGTTATCACGACGCAAATCAGCGGGGGTTGCATTAATTAAAGTCCAACATCAGCTAGTTGCTCGACCAAATTGGGGGATGGCCATGACCAATTTCTTAGATTTTTCTTATATGTTAGGCCGAGCAAATATCGAGAAGAATTATCATCTATAAAGAATAACAAATCAGAGTATTTCATGAAAAAACTAAATAGCAAAATTAAATAATGCACCTGGGCCAGTTCGTCCCCCTCCTTCCTCCTTCTCCCTGTCCTGACTCCGGTGGCCGAGGTGCCATTCCACTTCGCTAGCTCTAGCTCCACTCGTGAATCTAGAGCCTTCTCAGTTCCGGCTTGATGGTCCTTTAGTAGCCTCAGAACTGGAATTTATAGCAGATTTTTCCTATACTAACTATTAATGCGGTCTGTGCCCAATAGTAACAAAATGATTCACCAAAAATAGTTCCATTAACGTTGAGTGAAATATCAACAGTATAATCTTGAGAGTTCCCTACAAATGCATGGAATTTGGTTCGCTATCAAAAATATCCCAATCAATTTCGCTCGAATGCCCATCATCCATCAATTCCTCAAGCTCTACCGATTGTACCGGCCAACTGCTACTGCTCGGTGGCGTGTTATAATAACTCTTTGTCACTTTAGATATCGGAGTAATATTATTAGAGGCGAAATCGGGCTTAATTACTTTTGTTTCATTCCTCTTTATAGGGAATCCCCGGTAAAAAGAAGTTGGTGAACTATTACCAATACTACTTCGGTATTCTTGACTCGATATTAACCTAATATCATCGTCGTCGTCGTTGGCAGCGGCAGCAGATTCAACGTCATTACCCTTACAATCTGATAATTTTGCTCTTTTTAGAGGAGGAGAGGAAAAAGGATTTTCAACTGAATCAATCCAAGAATGATGTTCATCAGATGATTGTAACTTCTTACTCTTATCTTTCTTTGTACTTGAACAGGATTTGGATTTTTTTGATTCTGATTTCTTAATAATAGTTTCATTTACTAAATCATTATTATTGGCCTTTAATAAACATTCCCTATTTTCATCCGGGATCTCAATAAATTTTTTCAAACAAACAGGATTATCAACAGGAAGAATCGGGTCACTAGGAACATATTTGAATACGTTATCTTGATTGATCTGATCTTGAACATGTTTATAGCTCTTTAATGCTTGTTCTATATTTCGATTCTCTTGATCTGTCATAAGCAGATAAATCTTTCCATCTCGTTTTCGTCCAGTACGACCCATTCTCTGCAGACTACGAATAGGACTTTTGGATTGATCATAACAGATGATCAAATCAACTTGTCCAATATCTAAACCTTCTTCCCCAATTGATGTTGCTATTAGTGTATTATATTTTCCATCTTTGAAATCTTTAACAACCTCCTGTTGTTCTTTTTGGTTCATGCCACTTCTTTTTTTACCAGAAAAATCTATTCCTCCAGTTGTAGCCTGACCAATAAATAAATGGGGACGAACGGCAAACCAACAATGATCTGCAAGAACTCTCTCAATCTCTGAAGCCGATTCCCTATATTCGGTAAAAATTAATATTCTAGAATCTGACGGAGGTTGATCATCATGGTTGTAAAAAAAATTAAAAATAATATCGACAAGATTTTGCAATTTCGGGTGACCTATAAACTTCTTTTTGATTTCACCATTCTCAATAAATAAATCCTGACAAAAATCCATACAATCTACGAAACCAGGATGAGATATAGATTGGTTTAGAAATTTGTTCTTCTTCTTCTTGGCGTGCTCGTAGTCACGATTATCATCATTATCATTCGCATTCGCATTCAATTCAATTTGCTTCAAACAATTATAAAACGGGACAATCCCATGAACTCTCAATAAATGCATAGCCTGACCTATTTTTATCAGCACTGATAAGATACCTCTCATTTTAAAAACCATAGGTGAATTGGATTTCGCTGCAGGAGACGCATTATATCTTTGAGAAGCTTGAAGAACCCCAAATTGAGTAACAGATTCAAGATCTCTTACATGATAAATTTTAGCTTTGTTAACCTCAGAAAGTAGTGGCAGAATAGCTTTTGAAATATGACCAATAATAGTTTTCTCTTCCTCAGATGGTTCAGTTTTAACATTTATTATCTGCCTTTCATAAACATATTGACGGACTTCATCACTATCCTCTGTGTAAATTTCTGCCTGTGATATTTTCAGATTATTGATAACTTCCTGTACTCCTTCCTTATTTCCAGATGGAGTGGCAGTGAGAGCCAAAATACGAAATGATTGATTAAATTGAGAAATATATTTCACCACCTCGACATAGGAGTGTCCACCGGTAGCTCTGTGAGCCTCATCAACTACAAGACATATGATTGATTTAGGGTCAATAATTCCATTTTTCAAATCAATATCCACTATTTGAGGAGTTGCAAAAAAGACCCGTTTTGTTTTCCATTCTGTTTCGCGTTTTTTCTTATTAATAGTAGAACCAATCATAACACAAGTATCACTACGTGGGATTCCAGTAATACCCAAACAAGCCTCAATCTGTTGAGATACCAATGGTCTGGTAGGAGCCATGAATATAATCTTTGTATCAAGCGTCCATCGATACCAGTTTAACATAATGGTACTAGCTATAAAAGTTTTTCCTAAACCGGTAGGTAGTGCGCATAATACATTAGTGAGAAGTGCTTTTTTGACGATTTTCATTTGATATTCTCTGATTGGAAGATTTGTTGGGTAGATATATGATCCCAGGGTTCCGATATGCCATTTGTGGTGAATAGTAGTGATATTGGTAGAAGAAGAGGTGGGTGTGATGGGACTTGTAGAACTGATGGAACCTGTAGAATTGATGGAAGACGTGATGGAAGACGAGATGGAACCAGTAGCCCTGATGGGCGTGGCCTTGATAGAAGACGTCGTCGGCGTGGACTTGATGGAAGACGTGATGGGTGTAGACGTGATGGGTGTAGACGTGATGGGTGTAGACGTGATGGGTGTAGACGTGATGGGTGTAGACGTGATGGGTGTAGACGTGATTGCTGGTAGCTTGCTGAGTGTAGACTTGATGGGCGTGGACTTGTTGGGTGTGTAGCTCGTGGAGTTGCTATTTTCACTAGAGTTGTTTCTTATTGAGGTAATATGCATTTTTTTGGGGCCAATTTCTGGTAATATATAATCGTCATCAACAGTTTCCGAATATCCCCTTGGAATATTACTTATTTCCAATAATTCATCATCGTTAATCCCATCATCATCTGAATAGGAATAATTCATCATGACTACCCTAAAACATTTGAATCAACTAAGATACCAAAAAGATGAGCTCCGGTATATAAACTGCTCTTGATAGTCATACCAATACCCTGGACGCGTTTAGTTAACCGATTATGAAATTAAACTATCAATTATAAGCTACTTTAGTATCAAATAATATTATCAAGTTTTAATTGACTATTTAGAGAGAGCCAGCCGCCAGAAGAAATAAGTACTGTACAGGCAAACTGGTGGTGGAGGATGACTCCAAGCGAGCTATTCTCGCCCCGACGCGTTCTCTCTGCTCCCGGCGGCTGGGGTTATGTTTCAGATCTCTAGAGGCAGAGGCAGAGGAATTTAAGACCGACTTTGAGATAAGCAAGCTTACAGGGTCTGAGACAGAGCCTCAGTTGATGTCGGCACACTTTGGCTACTAAATATATCCAACGTATGGTACATTGCTGAAAGCTGATATAGATATTTTCGTAACTATACAGAACTTTCTTTACCGTTCAATTTACCGGAGTAAATTGGCTACGTGTAACGTTATTACTGTCAACTTAATTATTTCCTGCAGTTAGTTGTAGCATGCACTTTATACGCGTAGAAATTGTGTTTTTTTGGGAGGAAGACTACGCAGGACGCAGGACCTCCTCTTCCAACACTCCCGATTTTAAAGCAAATTTTTTATGCACCCCGTTTAAGCAATGACTGGTTTTGATATGAGTATCTTCGATAGATGAATTGTACGAATTTCTACGAGACGTTCGAATTGGAGGCATTTTAATAATACTATTTAAGCTACGACTTCGAACTACCTTCGGCTGTTGTTGTCGTTGATGTTAGAGATAGGAAATTAGAAAACATAAACAAATATATGAAAGCTATTTAGGAATTGCATAGATTCAAGTTAAGTTCCAACCAAAATCTCGGTTTAAAAATATGCATGATAACGGAGTTGGAATCATTCATATCTGTTGCGTAAATCGGGAGGGTTGGAAGAGGCGCCCGGTATGTTAAGTTAAAAAGTTATCATAATTTGAAAGAAATAAACTAACATTACGGTGCTAAAGCGGATGCGGTAGCTTCCGGAGTTAGCCACAGGTTTTAAAAAAAAACATCAACTGGACTTTATCTCACTAACGGCGTTGAATGACCAGAGCTAATTATAATATGATGCCTTAATAATCTGCATTGTCGGCAGATGGTTAGTTAGGGATGTCAGCTAGAAGTAGCCTTTGCGAAGGCTCGAAGGCAGTAAGCTAAGGTTAAGCTTATGGCAGACAGTTGATTCATTATCACTATAACGAGGGCGTTGTAATGGGACTAATGAATCTTGATGAGAAATTACGAACTGTCGACGATAAAGAAAAAATGTCTAAATATGTTTATATCAAGGTCGCTCCTTAAATTCAGGAATATTTAGCCGAGGTGTACTCAAGCTTCGTTACAACGTAATGGTGGCATTCCTTAATAACTTTGTTACCGTACGACATCCCTATTTCTCAAAAATAAATCCAGAGACCCTGGACTCTAGGATCTCGGCGGACTCGAGCGGAGAACAGAACCATGACCTATTAGGAGATTTAGGACTAGATAGGTCAATAACTGCGAGTTATAGGCTTAGTGAATGTAAGTTACAAGCTGGGTGGAAATTGGTTTCGCCATTTCCTTAAGCTGAGGGAAGAATAAGTAAGTAGCAGCTCTCCTAGCTTAGTCAAAGAAGTAAACTCATTTTGAGCTTTCAGTTAAATAATATATGTTATAAATGTATTATGTAATAATATGTATAGATTAATAATTATTAACTATAAGAAGTAGGCTAATATAGTTCTACCTAGAGAATATCAAGAAGGACTACGTCAATAACTGCCACAGTCTGCCAGTTACAGACTTAGTATCAGGGGAAATTAGGGGATAATATCCGTCTTCCTAGTCTTCCCCCAAGTATTCTCATCTTCTTGTTCTAAATCAATTCCAGATTAGAAAATAGCTATATATAGACTTTGTTAGGGATCTATAACTTACGTATTTTGAATTTTTGATACACAACAGTAGAAGTATGATTTTATATAACACGCATGTTTTGTCATTTTTCCTGTAACTTGCACTAATTGATACCGGGGTCTCAATAAATCACATCCTCTTCTCTCTGTTCTTTCTTTCCTACTGCTAGATTCAATAATCAGGTTTATTATTCTAGTACCTTTAGAATGTCAAAAGAAAAGGGATCAAAATCAGATTCATCATTGGCTGTTGTTCCAGCGGCAGAGCTTTCTTTGAAGAAGAAAAGGAGACCTGCTAGAGTTCAAGTGGATCCTTCAACAATAACAGAACAAGATCGGCCTCCACAAACAGGGAGTGTATTCAATATATGGTATCTGAAATGGTAAGTCAGTGTGGCTGTCTTCCTCCGGCGACTGGGGCTACAGCCTCTGGAGGCAGATGAGAGAAATAGGAGACATGAGACTAGTAATCTCATATTTAACTTGGGATCACTAACCTTTATTAGGAGTGGAGGTGACAGAGAAGACGGGTTTAACCAAAAAAAGGCAGATGGAAGATGTAATATTAGCAGAGATTCAGGATATACAAAGGCAGATAAAATAAGAGGAAGCTATTTTTGTATATATTTTACTAAAGGGTTATGTTCAAAAGGTAAAAATTGTGAATATTTACATCGATTACCATCGATTACAGATATATTTCCCCCTAATATGGACTGTTTTGGAAGGGACAAATTTGCTGATTATCGTGATGATATGAGCGGGGTTGGGTCTTTTTTGAGACAGAATCGTACTCTCTATATTGGAAGAATCCATGTATCACCAGAAGTAAATAAAATGGATGAAATCGTATCCCGGCATTTCTCAGAATGGGGAGAGATTGAGAGAATTAGAGTTTTAAATGATCGAGGGGTTGCATTTGTGACATATGCCAATGAGGCTAATGCTCAGTTTGCCAAAATGGCTATGGATCATCAATCTCTTGATAATGATGAAATATTAAATGTTAGATGGGCCACAGAAGATCCAAATCCTATGGCTCAACGAAGAGAGAAACGACGATTAGAAGAGCAGGCAGCAGAGGCTATAAAACGGCTATTGCCTGCAAGCTATGTAGCTGAATTAGAAGGAAGAAGCAAAGATGCAAAAAGGTTAAAAGCTAAGGAGGATAGAGAGTACCAGAAAAGCTTACAAATTGAGCAGGCTCCAATTGAGCATGTTGAACCACATGAAACCAAATTGATAGAAGAATCATCTTTAACATCAGAAAGAAATAATGGTGGTCTTATTTCAGAGGATACATTACGTGAATTACAGCTGACGATTACAGTTCAACCGGAGGCTCCGTCAAAGGAAAAAGTACAAACTCTACTAGGGAATGCATATGATAGTGATGATGATGATTAAATAAGTCCGCCTATATATTTATTTATTTTAATAATACATTTTGCACATTCATAAGGACAAAATGCAGTTTTAATAATTCAAATAAATATTATAATAAATAGAAATGTGGTCTAATCACTCTTCCTGAGGAGGTTCACGATTAGCAGGTTTCGCTGCATTAGTCTTTCTCTGGGCCAGACGAAGTTCTTCAGGAACTTTGGTTACACCGGATCTCTGCAACATAATCTTCAAATCATAAAATACGTCCTCATCTTCATTACCAAGAAATGTAATAGCTACACCACGTTTGCCTGCTCGTCCAGTTCGACCAATTCTATGAGTATAACTCTCTACCGATCGGGCCATTTGAAAATTAATTACTAAAGAAACATCTGGAACATCAATACCACGACCAGCAACATCAGTTGCTACCAAACAGTCCACAACACCAGATTTCAACTGTGATAGGGCAACCTCTCGTTGTTCCTGGGATTTACTACCATGCATAGTAGCAGCTTTCCAACCGGCGGCGGTCAAAGCTTTAGCTACCAAATCACAATTTTTTCGCAAATTAACAAAAATAATAATGGGTGCAGGGTATTTACCACTATTAAGAATATCAATCATTCGCTTCTTACGCTTTTCCTCGCCATTAATAAATTCCACCCTCTGTTCTACTCGATCAGTAGCTTGACCAATGTTACCAATAGTGACAATTCCTGGTCGTCTTAAATGTTTTTCAGCCATCCGTTCAATCGCCTTTGGCCAAGTAGCTGTATACATCATGGTTTGTCTATATTTTCGTAAGGAAACACCGCTGCTATGATTCTCCATAATACCATTCGAATCATCATGATCTTCTAGTGGCTTCTCATTGGTCACTGGTAGAGCAGCCAGGATCTTATTAAGTTGTTCTTCAAAGCCTAAATCAACCATTCGATCAGCCTCATCCATCACAACATAACAACATTGTCCAAGGCTTAAAACTCGTCGTTCTATACAATCTACAAGACGACCAGGGGTTGCAATCACTATTTCAGCTCCTTCTTGTAATTTGTATACTTGCTCTTCAATACTATGTCCTCCTACCAAAGATACACATCTAAGACCCATTGGAGTAGAGAATTTCAACGCTTCTGATTCAATCTGCTGAGCTAATTCTCTTGTAGGTGCTAAGATAATAGCATAAGGACCATTAGACATGGTATGTTCAGTTAATGGAGGCAAACTCATAATATAAACCAATAACGGTATTACAAAACTGGCAGTTTTACCAGATCCTGTTTCAGCTACTCCTATAACATCGCGATTCTGAAGAGCAATAGGTATAGCTGCACGTTGAATAGCAGTAGGTTCCTTATATCCAAGGGATTGGATAGTACCAAGAATAGATTTAGGTAAATTTGAATCCTTCCAAGACCTTAAAGGATGGGGTAACACGCCGCCACCACTGCTTTTTGTAACGATTTTATAATCTTCTTTAAATATTCGCCAATCACGATCCTTCATATGTTCAAGGGATTTTTCTGACCAGTGAACATCATCCCAATCTATTTTAGATTTTTTAGTTTGAAACCGTTCTAATTCTCTCTGTCGTCGTTTTCGTTCTTCAATACCTCCTCCAGAGACAGTAGCAGACTGTGGCGTGTTACCATTTCGGTTGACATGTTTGCTATTATTACCACCACCACTAGCAAATTGATATAATACATCTGAATTATCTAGAGTATCATCATCAGCTTCCCATGAGAATCTGAACTTATCTCTCTGAGTATGTGAGCTTCTGGATCTATTCTGTGGCGTTTGCCCTTCTTTAGAAGCAGTACCACTACTATTACTATCCCAGTTTACACCATTGGTAAAATTATTAGTTGCTGCTTGTTCACGACTTGATGGACGACTGATGGGTTGTTGAGTAGATAGGCGGACTGGGGTCCCATTACCATTGTTACTCTTAAGCTCCTTTGATCGTCTTTCTAGAGCAAGTTTCTCTCGCTCTGCTCTTGAAAGAAAGCGCGGCTTGGCAAGATTTTCTGTATGTGATTTTTTCCGTTTCAATAAATCCTCTACTGATAATGGCTGTGACATAATTTGAATATGGAAGAGAGTAAATAGAGAGATCTAGATATGGTGGATGGACATTAGACAGTTAGATCAAAGTGACACAGTTGACAGCCAAATTTATTTCTATGGTGAACCTCGAGTTTAAAAGTACAATGTAGAATATTGTTTTTAATGAGCTTCTTATCACGTGCCAAAATTCACTGGCGCGCGAAGTGATTTGCCGGCCTTCGTTGCAGTCATTCAATTGGCTTATTCGTTCTCTAAACTTTTTATATTCAAATATACTTCCAATTACTAACTAAATTGTATTATTTCTCGTTGTTCAATGGTTGTTCAGCTTACTTACTGGGGTCTGCCCTGTCGGTTGTGGGATCGTCGTCGGGATTGAGATTCAGTTTCTCGACCCATCGTCGCCGAGCTTTCTTTATCACGACATCAAGTACTTGGTTCCTTTTCTCCCCATCATACTGCTCTATCTCGTGTTGCTCGTCGGGTGTCAGATTCTCGTAACTGGCCTCAAGTACTGCGACCAGTGGTGTAGGGGCACCCAAAGACGACTTGATTTCTCTAATGATACATTTTTTCTTCTTGCCGTATTCTTCGACCGCCTCTGCCAGTCTTGTTGACAACTCAGAACGCTCTTTTGCACGTCGGTGGCGCTCGTCTTGAGTTGAAACCCATTGTTTGGCTGTTAATCCGGCTTCCTTCCACTGAGGTGGTAGAGTGGTTTCCTCTGGAGAGTTTTCATTAGTTCCTCCGTTGCCAGTTCCGGGATCGTCGTCAAGGTCGAGTTGTAATTTCTCGACCCATCGATGTCGCGCTTTCTTCATCATATCTTCGAGTACCTGCTCCTTCTTCTCCCCTTCATATAGAGCTATCTCAATTTGCTCGACCAATGTCAGATCGTCGTAGCCGGCCTCAAGTACTGCAACGAGTGGCGTAGGGGTACCCATAGACGACTTACTTTTTCTGATCAGATATTCTATCTTGATTTGATATTCTTCGGCCGTATCGTCCAGCGCTATCGCCAATTCGCCACGTACTTTTTTCCGCCGGGAGCGCTCGTCCTGAGCGGAAATCCATTGTTTGGCCGTTAATCCAGCCTCCTTCCACTGAGCTGGTACAGAGGCCTCTAGTCGACGGTTTTCACGGTACTTCACGTACCAGGGCCGAACAGCAGGAGTCCCCAAAAGCTGCAGGATCACGGGGTATTCTACTTTCATTCCAAACTCAGAATTGAACGCGTTGATAAGATTTTGGATTGGTTGATTTTTGTCGCTATAATCATCTATGTTTGACATGGTTGTAATTCACTAATGCGAGAATGAAAAGTTGAAAAGAAATATAGCAGTTAGAAATTGTCTATTGAATGAATGTATTAAAGTTAAGGTTAACGTTAAGGGTAGGTACAGAGACCGAATAAGCCGACTTATAACTCGGGTATCTAGATCTAGCCAGATAGATGTCGTTCGCTACGATTTATGCTTGTAATAAAATATAAAATTGGGTGGAGAACGTCCGCTTCTCACTACTAAACTTAACGTTATTTAATCACAGGAAGGCATTGACTTTCTCATATCCTGGTTTTTTAAATTATTTAAATTCAGATAGATACTGTTAAATTATACTCCTATTCCTGGTTATTTATTTAGATCTCGATTTTCTAGCAGATAAGATAAGAAGATTATAGCCAGTCAACCTTTCGCACAACCACCAACAACTATCGTATCTTTCGCCTCCGGCGACAAATCCATTGGTAAATAGTTAATCTCGAACGAAGGCGAGAGCAATAGGTCAGACAGAGGACGGTGGTTCCAGGCCATTGGCTCGCTTCACCTATGTTCGGAACGATCGCGAACTCGAGGAAAAATATATCAGCTAATGAAATACACGTGATCCGCACGTGATTATGTTTTGAAGAATTCA
This sequence comes from Sugiyamaella castrensis, assembly GCA_030583505.1. Lineage (NCBI taxonomy): Eukaryota > Fungi > Ascomycota > Dipodascomycetes > Dipodascales > Trichomonascaceae > Sugiyamaella > Sugiyamaella castrensis. Next base: position 14,065 of record JAJMIF010000085.1, read on the forward strand.
TTAGTCTATATATATTTATGTTGAGTCATTGTTGACAATTTGTTGTCCTAGTTTAGCTCCGGCTGCTAGATCTGACCTGGTCTCTCATCTCTCGCCATCTCTCGCCATGCTCAAGCTCCAGTAGAGTAGAGGTTCGCGTATCTTTGCTCCAGAGATTTTAAACCTTCGCTCGAGCTAAGGGGACTAGCCGCCAGAGGATAAAGTGGCGGAATATATATAGTACAAACCGGGTAACGTGCGAAGCCGCGCGGTTTGCTCGCGCGCGCGATCATATAAGCGACCAGCGTCTTCGACGAAGTTCGTAGTTTGTCAAACGAACTATCACTCTATCTCTCTCTTGTTCTTCCGTCGATTCGAAGGTAAATTGAAATACTAATAATACTAATACTAATACTAGAATTGGGGTGTCTGAAGTAGGTGCCTAGAATAATACTAATACTACAGAAACAATTGAAACATGTCAGAAGATATTAGTATGACAGATAAATCTGTAGAAGAACCTTCTACTGTTGTTAGCACCGGAACTGAGTTGCTTGTTGTTGATGATATCAAACAAAACTTTGCTTACTTGGAGAAAGCAGTATCTAATTTTGATCCTCGATTCACATTACGAGTTTTAAGAGGATTACCAGCTTTAAGGAAACGAGTTGATTCGGGATCATTAACTAAAGTTGTTTTATCAACTTATCCATTAACAGATCCTTCTAGAGATATCTTGTTAGCAGAAATTAGTCGGCATCATCAACATACTAATGATGACAATGCTATGGTAGTGGATGATGAAAGTATTATCTCAACCACTACTACTATTCTTCCAGAAGTAGATATGTTTATTCAACTTTTAGTAATTGTTTGGCTATTAAATTTACCAACAGTTAATGATAATTTAGAGCAGATTAGTGCTTTGACGGAACATTCAATTAAAAAACTGCGTAATTATAATCGTAGAAGTTTGGATTACTTGGCTGCTAAATTATGGTTTTATTATTCTAGAATTGCTGAATTACAAGGTCTGACAGAAGTGGCTTTAATCATTCCTAATTTGTTATCTGCTTTACGTACTGCTACCCTTCGTCATGATTTAGAAACTGAAGCTTCATTAATTACTTTGATTTTACGTAATTATTTGTCTGCTCATAAAGTTTCTCAGGCTGCAAATATAGTTGCCAAAACTAGTTTCCCAGAATCCGCTGCTTCGAATGCTCTTGGCGCAAGATATTTGTATTATTTAGCAAAAATCAATGCTATTCAATTGGATTATTCGTCAGCTTTTGAACAAGTTACTGCTGCTATTCGCAAAGCCCCTCAAACTCCTTTAGCTATAGGATTTCTTCAAGCCGCTCATAAATTAAGTATTGTGGTTGAATTATTAATGGGAGATATTCCTGATCGATCAGTATTTTTCCAGAAAAGTTTAGAAAGATCTCTTTCACCATATTTTGATGTAGCTAGTGCTGTTCGAGTAGGTGATTTGGCTCAATTCTCTGAAACTCTTGCTAGACATGAAAATACTCTTAAATCTGATGGTACTTATACCCTTGTTTTAAGGCTCCGTCAAAATGTTATTAAAACTGGTATTAGAATCATGAGCTTGACTTATTCGAAAATCTCTCTTAAGGATATTTGTGTTCGTTTACATCTTGGTAGTGAAGAGTCTGCTGAATATGTTGTGGCTAAAGCTATTCGTGATGGTGTTATTGATGCTACTATTGATCATGAAAGGGGTTATATGCAATCGAAAGAAGTGTTGGATATTTATTCTACATTAGAACCTCAAAATACCTTTCATGAACGAATTAAGTTTTGTATTTCTCTTCATAATGATAGTGTGAAATCGATGAGATATCTACTTAATGATCATCGAGTTGATTTGAAAACCGCAGAGGAAGCACGTGAAAGGGAAAAAGAATTAGCTAGTGAAATTCAAGAAGGAACTGATATTGATGATGATGATGATTTTGAGATTTGATTGTTAATGATTATGTAGATTATAAACAATTGATTGACAGAACACACTGATTACTGCTCACAAGCTCACAAGCTCACAACAATTCGAATGAAGCTAGCCGTCTGTCTCTGTCATGCAGCCGGTAGTTCGGGCTCTGCCTGACTTAGTATGATGCGATAACTTGGCGATTGCAATGACTTTCTGGCTGTATCGATCATCAATTCATGATCGGCAAAAAGGTAATTCTTTCTCAGTTTCACGTTCCGACTGTGGCATTATAAAAGATTTTCCCAATTTGGTAAGATGCGGCATAATAGTATGACGATCATTGCCATTATAGTTAAATTTCCAGGACCCTGAAGGACCCTGATAAAACAAACAATTAAATCTCTCCAGGTTCTATGAAACTGGTTCCACCCTCCAGGCACTCAACAATGGTATTATTAAGAAATTAATAATCCATATCTAACTCTGATAATAGTCAGAGTTGTTTCGCCTGTGATGGCTGGACCGATGATGTTCCGAAGAGATCGACCTGAAGGTTCCTTCCCCCCCCCCCCCCCACACGCGTCCCACCTTCGCAGCTTGTGTAGGAACGACACCATAGACCCATCAAACTCGCCTATAACCATCTTACCCGTGAAACAGATAGAGCCACCGCAAAACATAGAGTTGTTTTTGGTGGGCAGTGCTGTGCCCAGACCTTTTGGCGCCTGTGTCATGGAGTGTGTGCAGCGCCCTAGACCAGCCTAAATCGGCCTGTCCTTCAGCAACTCCTCTAGGGTAGTGTATCGATCGTCGGATCCTTTTAAAGGTTATTACTACTAAAAATGAAACGGCAGACCGATTCTCAGTTGGACCGGCGGGTCGAACTGATCAGGAAATCCAATCAGTTTCTGAAAAGTTTAAAAGTTATATAAACAAAAAAAGATCAGAACTATTTTTTTCGATTCACCCGATTTTCAATCTATTTTACTGTCCCCAAATTGTGTTAACCGATTGATATGAAGTATGAATTTGTGTTTATCCGCTAACAAGTGTTTGGTACTTAACCACGCAGCTGCAATGAATCAAGACTGTCATGCCATATTTTCTTTGTAACAGTTATCGAAAAGTATCCTTTAAGAGATTATGACCGCCAACCTCGATAACCTCGATAAAGTCCCTGTCTGTCAGCAATTTACCATCCGCATAACAAGCTAACGAACGACCAGGTTGCTTAGTTACTAACTAAGTTACATTGAAATTCTCGAGTTAACATTAACGTTAACTTAACAGTTAACTTTTTGTTAACTTATCTTTTTAGAGTTTACGGTAACTTTTTATCGGGTGGTACGACTAGGACGCCTGGATCTAATTGAAATTCTGGTTAACTTATAGATCTGGAGTTGATCATTGATTGATCATGGAACAATAAATACGGGAATAAATATTATATGGAACACATTAGATTTTAAGTACGAGAATAGTATATTAGTAAATTAGACCGACAGAGAGTGAAAGAGACAAGTTTTATTGCAGAGAATCAATTCGCCGTCCTGACTCATCCAGAGTTATACAAATCAATTGGCCAAGAATTCCCGGAATCTCCTTCACTATGTCAATTCCTGGCCTTGACCATGTCGAGTGTAAACCTCGTCTTCCTAATTCAAAACCTATTCCTCCTAAATCTAAAAGACCTTTCGGTCTTCAAGAGCCACCAACTTTATTCCCAAGTGAATCTCAATTCAAGGACCCATATGGTTATATAAATTCATTATATGATGTCGGTCAAAAATATGGTATTATAAAAATTATACCTCCACCACATTGGAATCCCAAATTTGCTATTGATATAGGAGCTTTTAATTTTGAATGTCGTAAACAGACTCTGAACACAATGGGCGCTCTTACTAGAACAACTATGGATTGGGTTAATCGGATGGCCAATTTCCATCTTTTGTTTTCTGGGGAAGAAATAATAAAATATCCTCGATTAGGGAATGGAGTTGTTAATTTTTATAAGCTAAAAGAAACTGTTCATCATCTTGGTGGCTTTATAAAAGTCAGCGAACAAGAGCTTTGGCCATTAGTAGTTGCCAAGCTTCAACTTTCTACAAAGGCTGATATCCAAGCTTCGAAGGATTTGGCATTTTTGTATGAAAAATATTTATTACCTTATGAGAATTATATTGAATATGTGAGGAGCCAGGGGTTATTATCAGAACGGGAAGTTCTGAGAGTTGAGCCAGATAAAGATTCTGAAGTTGAGCCAGATAAAGATTCTGAAGTTGAGCCAGATAAAGATTCTGAAATTGAGCCATATAAAGATTCTGAAGTTGAAGCAGAAAATAAATTCTCCTCCTATGAAATTCAAGTTTCTGCGACTGAAGTTCATCCTGTAATTGAGGCACAATCAAATGATATAAAAACCGAGATTCAATCTGAAATCCTAAAATCTGAAGGAATTGAAAATCAACCAGCTCAGATTCAGCCTGAAATTGAGGTTGTGAAGTGTGATGATCATCCTGAAACTGAGCCCCAATCAGCACAGATTCAGCCTGAAACTGAAGTTCATCGTAAAACTGAGCCACAATCAGCACAGATTCAGCCTGAAGTTGAGGTTGTGAAGTCTGAGATTCATCCTGAAACTGAGCCCCAATCAACACAGAGTCAGCCTCAATCTGAACTTCATCCTAAAACTGAGCCACAATCAGCACAGATTCAGCCTGAAGTTGAGTTTGTGAAGTCTGAGGTTCATCCTGAAACTGAGCCCCAATCAACACAGAGTCAGCCTCAATCTGAACTTCATCGTAAAACTGAGCCACAATCAAAAGTGGAGGTTACAGAGTCAACCCATATTCATCCCGAAGTTGAAGTTTTAAATGCAGATGTTTACCATACTCATTGTGAAATTGAATCTAGATCAAGGACACCTACGTCGGAGCCTCCCACTAAAAATGAACAAAATGTGGTTAGTACGCCTGCATGTCGGAAAGCTACTGCTCCCCTCGTAGTCTCAACACCAGTTTCTGATGATGGTGCTGAATTCAATCATGATAATGAAAGCCGTGAGCCTCTCATACTTAGAATTCGTGTTAGACCCACTCCAGGCAGCCTACCGTCACCTCCACCAGAAACATCTGTAAGAAAATCTGCTCGAATTCATAATTTAGCGACTGCCAGTGATAGCAGCACCGCAGGCGATAACATCCCTATCGCTAAAAGACGTCATCATAGAAGAGCAGTCTCTGAAGCGAAGTTTACCGAGTTGGAGGAAAATAATAGCAAGAGAAGGAAGTTGTCTAGTACAAGGGAAATTAAAATATCTGATGGTACAACTAGTTATGATGTTTCTGATTCGGAAGATGTTGAATACGACAAATGTCCCGTTTGTGAAAAGATTATAAAAGAAAATGAAAAGCTCCAAGATCATAACGACAACGGCATTAACAGCCATATAATATGTTTATGCGCAGACTGTGGTTCATTTTATCATACCTCATGTCTAAAACCAAAATTGTCTTTGAATATTGAAGTCCCTAAATGGTATTGTCCTAAATGTCTTGTGGGTAATGGAGAATTCTTTTTTGATGAAGGCGAAATCTATGATTTACCTGGATTCCAAGATATGGCAGATCAATTTAAACGAAATTATTTGGACAGCGAATTAAGCATTGTAGATCCAAATGACAGGGAGGTAATGGAATGTTTGGTAGAACAATGCTTTTGGTCACATATCAATGATATTAATTGTAAGATCTCGGTAGAATACGGGGCAGATATCAAATGTGATGTCAAAGGATCTGGCTTTCCAACTATTTCGAAGGAACCATTTAGCAGGTACGCAAAAGATCCATGGAATTTGAATAATATTCCCCACAATAAAATGTCATTACTTCGTAATTTGAGATCTGATATCTCTGGGGTCACTGTGCCATGGGCTTATGTAGGTATGATGTTCTCAGCATTTTGTTGGCATAGTGAAGACCATTATACCTATTCGATAAATTATCAACATTTTGGTGATACGAAGACTTGGTACGGAATTCCTTGTTCTTATGCTGATAAATTTGAGAAGGTTAGCCGCGGATTAGTTCCGGAATTATTTGAGAAACAGCCGGATATTCTATTCCAACGGGCAACAATGATACCTCCGGATGTTTTAATTGAAAAGAATGTTCCATGTTATGTAATTGACCAGCATCCTGGAGAATTTGTTATTACATTTCCGAATTCTTATCATTGTGGATTCAATCATGGGTTTAATTTTAATGAGGCGGTCAATTATGCTCCTCCTAATTGGGTGCCACACGGAAAGGAAGCGGTTGATTCTTACAAGCTACAAAAACGGCCACCGATTTTCTCCCACGATGAAATGTTATTACGCACCGCAACAGCCGATCAACGACAGGAGACTGCTCAATGGTTATATCCACTTTTAGTCGAAATGTTACGGGTTGAGACTCATCGACGGAGTAAGACGACAGAAGATTCCTTCAAAGAGGGGAGTGATTATGAGATTCACGAGAAAATGAAAATCCTTCGTAGTACTGAAGAAGAGGATCGCTATCAATGTTGTGTTTGTGGTTGTTTATGTTATCTTTCTAGGATACTTCCGTACAGTAAGGACTACCAAAATGCAGATACCGATTTCGAAAAGATTTATTGTCATGATCATTTCAGAGAACATGTGGGTCAAAGATCATTTGAACTAGAAACGAGTTTTACGCTGAAAAGATTAGAAGAGATATGTGAAGAAGTGCATGACCGGATAGAGGTATAACATCCGGAATTAATATAACTATTTGTCAGGTTTTGTTTTTGTTTATTACTGTTTTATTTGACTCCGTACGTATATTAATGAAATTAATTCGATGAATAATAAGCATTCGATGATTAACTATGCATGATGGAACTACAATCCGGATGCGATGGAAATCTTCAACAGACTGAGCCAAGCGAGCTGTGGTAATCAAGAAGTCTCTCTAGAAACCGAGATAAGACCCCCCCTCGCCAATGGAGGTATGACGAGTGCCCATAAATCGGGATCTACGGGAATGTTTAAAAAAAGGGTCATAATCCTCCATATCCTAGATAATTTTACAAAGCTACTACTACTGGTTACATCAATTGGATATTTTATTGAAATATAATCCATAATGCAGACTCGTCAAAAAAATCATGATGAACTACCGATACCAAATGATAGGTCTTATAAATTTTATCCAACAGTTCATACGAAGCAGTACGAGGTTTATAAAGGTTGCGCCATTCTTTCCAAATCGTATAAGCTTCTTCACGCCAAGCAAGGAATGACTCTTCCTCTATGATGGTCGATTGTAAGATTTCTCTATTAGGAAAAACACCCCAGGTTACTGCATTAGAAGAACCAGGAGCCAGATTAGTATTCTGAATCTTGGCCTCGCTTGAAGTTCCCTCATAATATGATACAGAATCACCTAAAGAATCAAGTTTAGGTTTTAATTTATTCCATCCTTCATCACTAACAAAGAATTCTACAAATGCCTTTTGGAATACTCTTCCACCTGGAGGACCCCAACCAAATATTTTGTCAGTACTTTTAATTGAATTTCCAGCCGGTTGCGAAGCAACGGTTAGATAGCCATGATCAATCATTTGAAGTAATTCTTCTTGAATCAGACCAGTTTCAGCACTCAAAGTCTGATCGGAGAATGGTAATATATCTAATTCATTACGAATATGACGGGAAAATAATGAAGCGATATCATCAATAGTTACAGGATACCCCCAAAGTTTATAAGCTTTACCAGGGCTTACGTGTAAAGTTGGTCCATAACCATCAATTTCACCAAATGCAGGAGAACGAGAATCACCAAATCGACCATTAGGAAAATCATCCCATGTAGCTTCACGGCCAAGATCTCCTTCACCAGTGGAAATTGCTAAAGCATCATTTGGTAATGGAGGGCCGGAATTCTTCTTGCCCGCTTCAGTTTCAGAAACAGATTCAACCGGGTTACTATTTTCACTACTACCATCTTCCACTATAAGTCTGTTATGAGCCAATAAGCTCGATCTACGCCTAGAAGCAGACCGAGGTTTAGAGAGAGCAAAACTACCACCACTACCTACAGTAAGAACACTATTCTTATCATCGTAGTCATCGTCTACGACAGCACATTCTTGTTCATTGCTTAAAACATTGTCTGCAAGAGCTTCTTCTTCTTCTTCGGCGTCAACAGATGAAGGTAACAGACCACTCTTCTCCAGAATTAAAGCCACAGATTTCTCCAAATTCAAAGTATAAAAATGGAAACCTCTTACTCGACCATGAGTGCCAAGAATCACATTCTGAATAACCCCAGTGACCACATCAACACCAAATTGTTTAACCTGTTCATCATCGCCCAAAGGAATGTTTTCCAACTTCTGCATTAGATCATCCGGAATACTTGCATGACTTAATTTGGCAGCTCGAATAAATGATTGATATGTATTGATAGGCATTAGGCCTGGAATTATAGGGATATCTTTGAACAATCCTGATGGATGATCTCTCAAAGTTTTTTCAAAAGAAATGAATTTTTCACTGTCATAAAATAATTGAGTAATAATAAAATCGGCACCTGCTTGAACCTTCTCTACTAAAAAGGGAATATCTTTTGCTGGATCTTGATCAGTAGTATCGATTCCATCCACATGACCTTCAGGATATGCAGCTACACCAATACAGAAGAAATTGCCATGTTTCTTCCTGATATATCTAACAAGATCCACAGCGTAATTAAAGGAAATATCATCATCATCATTATCATCTAAATGAACATGATCATCATTATTACTATCATGGCCATAAATTGATTCTGGAGGAGGACTAGAAGAAGAATATTCTTGCCCTCTTGGAGGATCTCCCCGGAGAGCTAAGATATTTCTTATACCGAGTTTTTTAGCCTGCGACAAAGCTTGATCCAGGATACTTCTATCGGTATTAGTACAAGTTAAATGAATACAAGTTGGAATATTCAATTCTTGTTGACAGATGGCGGCTAAATCCAAACTTTTTTGAGCTGATGATCCTCCAGCGCCCCAAGTTATAGTGACAAATAAGTTTCCTAATTTTGACATTCTTTGTATACGAGCTAGCAAGTTTTGCATTCCCTAATTGTTAGCTATGCAGTTTTGTAGTTTTATTTTCTAATGTTTATTACTTACACTCTTTGTTTTGGGCGGGAAAAATTCATAAGAGAAATAAGTATCGCCAGGCTTAAGGCCTGCAATCAATTCTTTGATTGTCGACATGATATAAGAGATAGAATGAGATTGTTAAGAGTTTTCAAAGCTACTGATCCGAAATAAGATATAGAATATGAATGAACAAGATCAATGTTGGTTAAGTAGCAAAAAAGAAGCTGCTGATTCTGGTAAGTTAGTTATATAAAGTAACTAGCTAGTTGCATGTGCGGCGCAATTGCGGCGTTGTTGCGGCTTTGAATATTACCGATTTCTCTACGGCGTAATTCGGCGGACCTCTTGACTGAGACTGCTAAAGTTAGTACTAATTGAAAGACGACGGTTTAAGTCGTCAGTTGTGCGTCTGGTGCTAGTGAATTGCCAAATTTATAAGCTTGTGTTTTATCAATTTTATATATAGGATAAAAAAAATCTCGAGTAGCGGTTACTAAACGGTATAACCCAGGCGCTTTCGGGAGGTAAGAGGCGTTTAGTGGTATTAGAAGTTTCAAAAAGTCCCGGTCAGCTGAATGACCTCAAGCTGGAAAGACCACTTTCCAACAACACTTTCCTGCAGCTAGAGACATAGAAGTTAGAACCACTTAACTTCCAAGCCACTAGAGACATATAACTGTAACAAGTCAAATTAGCCGAAAGTTATAGTTATAGTTATAGTTATAGTTACATATCATTTCCTAATTTGGAATATTTTTTAAGCCGCATTTTTTGCATTATAATTACTTACTTAACTTACAGGCGAGTGATCTTGATATATAAGAAGAATATTTCTTAAGGAGCAGGATGATCAGGTCCATCAGGATGACCAGGATCGATTGATAAACCTTGTCGTCAACAAATTGATTCCAGGATGGTTTCAATGGCTTGATCGTAACATCGTGGAATTTGGAATATTTTTGACCTATAACCTAGGTTACCTTCAGGTATTTATTTGTTCATGAAATTATGTTTATATGAATCGTATGTATATGTACATGTATATGTATATGAATAATTAATTTGTAATTTTATATTTAACAAGTGACAGAATTCTGGAGATTAGATGACCCACTCATGAGGTACCTTCCTCTTCCTCTTCCACTTCTACATAGGCGCCTTCCTCTTCTACTGGCTCCTCTATAGCGGTAGCTTCCTCTTCCGCTTCTACAGCTTCCTCTTCCTCTTCCTCCTCTTCCGCTGCCTCCTCTAAACCTTCTTCTTCCTCTTCTTCCTCTTCTTCCTCTTCCACTGGCCCCTCTACAAATCCAAACGGAGAATACCCCACTCCTTTCACAAAAGTACTGATAAACGGGCCCTGTCTCGGATCTTCCGCAAGTTGATAATAATAATCAGCATGTGCTTCTCCATCAAGCAATTCGTAGGTTGGATAACCTTCAGGAGTCCGTTCATCTGCATAGTAAAACCTGTGGAATTGTTAGCTATAAAGATAATAAACTAGAGAACACGAGCATGATCTTACCTCATTCCTGTTTTCCCATATGATTTGACTGATGCATCAATAATATGAGCAGCAGCAGCTTTACCCACTCCTAAAGTTAAAAAAGAAGGTATAGCTCCAGCATTCAACATATTTCCAGTAAAAATAAAACATCTCACATTATCATCACCAAGTTCTTTAAAACCACGAACTGCTTCTTGCAATGCAACAAAAAGAGTTTCTACATTAATAACTAAATCATCATGAAATTCTTCCAATGACAAACTAAATATATCATCTGGTTCTGTTCTATGAATACCACATGCTATATATGTTAGTACATTATATTGCTGAAAATAAACTTTAACAGTTGTAACTTACCATTATATACAACCACATCAGGATGACCCCATTTCTCTCTGACTTTATCGAAAACATCAAGAACATCTTTAGACACTGCCAAATCACTCTTAATTGCTAGATATCCATCTTTAGTAACTCCAGAATGTAGAGTACGAGAGGTTTCGGCCACATTATACCCTTCTAGAGCAAATTTACTCGCAACATGTTGACCAATATTAGGTCCTGCTCCAAGTATAAGGATGACTTTTGATGGGGAAGACATTTTTTTTTACTGGCCTTGTTTTCTCAAGTCAAAATGCCGCTGAACCTAAGGAAGAAAACAAGCTAAGAATAATTAAGCTATTCAAGAGTGGTGAGTAGGGACTAGTAATCAGTCGTGTGATTAAAACCTTTAAACAGTGGTGAATACGAATAATAAGCACTAAGTAAGAAGAATTATATATCAGAACGTGGTGAGTCAGTTAAAACTAACGGCGAAAACAAAGCATTTTTATACTCTGTCAACGGTCCGAAAGTACGGTTGTCTCAAAGCGGGGTGCAGTACATTACTAAGAAAAAACAGTTGATTATTTCTTATCTTAGAAACTTCATAACGTTACTTTCTTTACTTTTTTCCGTGATGTCCCATGATATTTTCATTTATAACGTTACATGCCATGCATATGAGCTGAGCTTCGCATGAGATTGGGTGCAAATGACCAACGCTAATTCTGCTAACTTAAGACCCTGAGCCGCACTGTTAGCCTGATTTATGCATGCATGCATGGGCATTTGACTTTTTGTTACAGGTCTTCGCCGATCTTTATTGGCTGATGATTGTACCATCGTAATTGACTGTTTATGATTATCCGAAGGTGATTGATTGATTGATTGGTTGATATGATTATCCAAAGTTGTTGTCGTTGCCCACTGGAATACTAATTAGAAGGGTTTATAAGTGTTAACGTTATGAACTAAGTCAAAAATGAATGGTGACAACTGATTAGTATGAATATCAAATGTCTTATATTTCTTAGCACAATTTTAACCATAACTAGAGGAAAAACAGTTGGAATGTTTGATATCGGGCGGCTGAAAACATTTTAAGGGCTCCAAGCACAGCGGAAAACGAAGAAGACTCAGAGGAGGCATAACTAAGGACGACCATGGTTGCTAAAAAGGAAATAACCCGTTTTCTCCCGTTTGATTCTAAATACTACTTTTATGGCTAATGCCTTAACTTATAAGAACTCACACATTTCTTCACGGCAGATTTATCCATACTTTGTCAAAATCAGGCAGTTTGTAAATAACAGACTAATATTGACTATTTGTCTGATTTGACTTCACTTCACGTTTTCTCATATTGACTGACACATTCATCAGTGACAGAAAAATATATTCTCTCTGACTACAATTATAGTGGAGGGATGGAGGTTTTATAATTTTATCAATGTCAGATAACGAGAGCGATGATCTTTTTGTTAGGCAAGATGATGATATCTATGAACAATCTACTTTACTAGAGACCATTGGTTATGATGGAAATACTCTCTCTGAAACGGCTCTCTCTGAAAATGCTCTCTCTGAAACTGCTCTCTCTGAAACTGCTTCTCAGACTCTGACAGAATCTTTAACATTAAGGGACGATATTCATCATTCTGAAGATATCTTCAAATCTGTAACTCTTTCTACCCCGTTATCCTTTCAGAAGACCATTATGCAAGATTTACTTGCAGAGGATGCCCTACTGGTTTTAGGAAGGGGCCTTGGTTTACATCTAATCGCTGCCAATTTGCTTCACGCATTGGATGTAGCTGGGACTGCAACTAAGGTAAATGGCCTACCTGTTGCCGGAGGAGGAGAGATTAGCAGCAGTAATCGGGTTAGTCTGGTTCTTCTTATAGGTGCAACCGACAGAGAAAACCAGAGAATCTCTGAAGAATTATGGCAACTGGCCCAATTATCTGATGATCCTAATAATTGCCACCGTGGATTAACTGTTGTGAATACCGACAGTATGTCTCTAAAACGCCGTGAAGCTTTATATCAAAATGGTGGCGTGTTTTCAGTCACTTCCCGTATCCTAATAGCAGATATGCTCGTTAATATAATAGATTGCACTAAAGTAACGGGAATAGTGGCCCTCTCTGCTCATCGAGTATCTGAAATAGACTATTTAGGATGGATTCTAAGAATATATCGAAGAAAGAATTCAAATGGGTTTATTAAAGCATTATCAGAAGAACCCGAAGGATTCAATTCATCCGGAGGACTTTCTCCTTTGGCAACAAAATTAAAAATATTACATCTTCGCAGGGTACTGCTATGGCCGAGATTTCATTTAGAAGTTACTGATTCTTTACTTGGGGGTGTTACAATAAATAATAGTAGCGGGAGATCTTTAACCGGTACAGGTAGAAAGCGTAATGAAGTTATTGAAATCCGGGTGGAATTATCTGATTCAATGCGACATATGCAAACCGCTATTATGGAGAGTATTGAATCTTGTATTTCTGCTATTAAACGATCGGTTATGTATATACGAGATCTCAATTCTGAAGATTGGAATCTTGATAATGCTCTTAGTCAAGATATTGCAAGACATGTCCGAATTCAACTTCAACCTTTTTGGCATCGGATCTCTAGTAAAGCCAAACTACTGGTGGCTGATTTGTTTACTCTGCAGAGTTTACTTATTGAAATGCTTGCAGATGACAGTGTAGGGTTTTTCCAGAGATTGGATGAGATTTTAGTCTCCAATAGCCCTCAAGTAGGTTCATTTAGAGAACAGTCACAGTGGTTGCTTGAAGATGCTGGTTCTGCTCTTATTACTTTAGCTCGTGACAGAGTGTTTGGACCAAAGGATAGAAATAATACTCACCATATAGAACAACTACCTAAATGGTACCAGTTAATTAGTATTCTCGAAGAAATTACTGCCGATAAAGCTGTAGGTAGCCCTGAGGATACTGGTGGCCCTATTCTGATTATGTGTTGTGAACCAAGGATAGCAAGTAAGTTAAGAAGTTATATCAGTAGTATAAAACATGATAAAAATCCCCACGATTCACCTGGTCAATGGTTTATGCAAAATAAATTAAGAAAATATAGGGAAAGAAAGAAGTTTGAGAAGATATTTAGTTCAAGAGGGCAGCAGCCGAATACGGCAAATGCCACTGTTCCAATTATAGGTGGAAATGCCAATCTTCCGGTTACTACGCCTCCGGCTGCAACAACAACTCCATCTGGATCTAACTCATATGGTCGTTCTAATAAACGTAGAAGATTAAGAGGTGGTTCAATTGTCACAAATACTCTTAGCAGATCTGAGACCGCTTTGGTAGATCTATCTATTCCAGAGTTGCAGGAGAAGTCGACCACTGATGAGAATGCTTCTGTGAATACTGATAATGACTTGACGATATGTGGTGATGTGGATGACGTGGATGACGTGGATGACGTGGATGACGTGGATGACGTGGATGACGTGGATGACGTGGATGACGTGGATGACGTGGATGACGTGGATGACGTGGATGACGTGGATGACGTGGATGACGTGGATGACATGAATGACGTGAATAACGCGGATGATGTGGATAATGATGATATACTTGATATACTTGATACAATGGTAGTGGAGACGATCTCTGACGAGGAATCTTCATCGATACCTTCTTTTTCCCGCTTCGAATTATTTGCTAACGATTCACTCATTGTTATCGAAAATTACGATCCACACAAAAACGAAACTATCTTGGACGAATTGATGCCTTCTTATGTGATCATGTACGAACCCGATCCAGCATTCTTCCGCAGAATCGAGGTGACTAGAGCTACACATGTTAATAAACAGATTAAAGTATACTTCATGTTCTTCACTGAATCTGTTGAGGAACAGAAATATTTAGCTCAAGTTAGAAGAGAAAAGGATGCATTCACTCGATTGATTCGTGAAAAGGCTGCCATGCCAATTCATTTAGAGACTGAAAGAGATAAAGCTTTATCAATTTCAACCAGTGGTATTAGTGGTAGTAGCGTGCTGAGAAATGTCAATACTAGAATAGCTGGCGGGGCTTTACTACAAACTGAAAAGCCGATAATAGTTGTAGATATACGAGAGCTACGATCTGCTTTACCATCAATTTTGGATCTTAAGAATTTCCAAGTCGTTCCTATGTCTCTAGAGGTGGGCGATTATATTTTATCTCCTGAGATCTGTGTGGAACGTAAAGCCATTCCCGATTTAATCTCCAGTTTCCAAAGTGGACATTTGGATAAACAATGCACAGCAATGTGCCGTAATTATGAGTTGCCTACGCTGCTGATCGAGTTCAGTGATGCTAATTCTTTTTCATTTGATTCATTAAAAGACGCTCCTGGTGTCGGCAATAATAGCAGTGTCAATGTCGGTCGACCTCCCAGAAATGTTGCTGGCGGTTTAAACAGCTATGAACCGTCAATGATCAAGGATGATTCAATTCAGTCAAAAATTACTCTTCTATTATTGCACCACCCTAAGCTCAAAGTTATTTGGTCATCTGGTCCTTATCAGACTACAGAAATATTTGCAGATCTTAAAGATAAACGTGACCAACCGGATCCTGAAATTTGTGCTAATATTGGGCTTGAGAATAACGAACAGCCTCAGAATTATAATTTTACTGCTGTAGATATGCTACTGGCAATGCCTGGGATTAACTCGAAGAACTATCAGCTCATAAGCCGCAAAGTGCCAAATATTCGAACTTTATGTTCGATGCCTGAATCTGCTATAGCCAAGATCATTGGAAAAGATTCTGCTAGAAAATTGGTTCAATTTTTCAATAATACTTTATGAGATAGATTCTGTACACAATGTATATATGTTATTTCTTACGTTTGAATCCAATTAGCTCTATTAGCTTACTGAATAACAATTATTCGAGATCTGTAACGGTCCCAAATTTATTGGATGAACGGAGTGTGGAACAGGGAGGGGTTCTGGAGCTTGGGCCTTGGCTATGAACCTCTCTGGCCCGTTCGCTCTGTGCATGATTATCAATATCTGCTGAGCTTAACAAAACCAACTTCTTGCTTCTCTGAGGCAGCAGCAGTGCCTTACGATACTTGTATTTCTAAAGGTACAAATAAAACTAGCAATAAATATAATTTATAGTCAAAATCTTTCCAACCCAGAAGTAGCACGGATTCTGGAAAGGTGGTCATTTCCCTCGTCACAGAAACGGCAAATCTGTCCAACAACATATTTGTCCATTGTGCCCGCTAGCATTGCCCCTAAAAGTGATTCAATATCAGGAAGGACACCGGAAGGTAAACGCAAGAGACTGTTCTTCTCCTTAACGTCCTGAGAAGCGGCGTTAACACCATATTCCATGGCCTTTTTACCAAGGATACGTAACACAGTAATACTTCTATGAGTGATACGAGCAAAAGGGTTTCGCTCCTCTTCACGGCGCGCACCAGGAGCTATTGGCGGGCCGACAACTGCACCGAGTGCACAAGCAGCTCTCAGCAGAACTGGGCCAAATCCATCCGTTGCACTTAGCCATTGATAGGCAATATTATAACCAGCCTGAATATTATTTAATTCAGCCACAAATGAACCGAGTGACTGAGGTCCACTTCCTGCCGCCGATGAAGTAGACGAAGTAGACGCCGCAGAAGACAACGATGACGAAAGTGACAATGACGAAGTTTCCATACTAGCATCTTCTGGGGAAGAAGCATCAACCATAGCAACTCCGGCAGTTGACACATTACCAGTGGCACTGCTACCACCGTTAGAATTTCTGGCAGACTTTTCCTCAGTTGGAATCATCTCCGCCAACATCTCAGCAACTAAAAGACTCTGATGAAGTAATGGTCTGGACAGCTCCAAACTTCTAGGTATAATCGTTAGATCGTCATGCGGAATAGTAGAAATCACAAGGCCAAATGTACGGGTCAACAGTTCGTAAGGATTGGATTTACGGCCATGAAAATATCTCTGCAAAAGTCGAAGATATTCCATATTCATACATGTTCCTAAAAATATCGACTCAAATAGATCACGATTAGGTGGATCTCTAGGCAAAATTTTGGCCACAATATCCACAGCATATGGCAAGTACCGATGAACAGCTGGAACAAATTTGCCAAATTCAAGACGACTACCGGACGATCCCTTTGATGAGAAATCACGGGAATCAAAGGGTGATGGAGTGGGCGAAAACGATAATACAAACAGTAACAATACTAATGCATCTCTCGGGGAATCCAAAATTAATAAAGGTGCTAAGTTGGAGAAAACAGTTAACAAATCCTTCATCAAGTCTAAACGTCTTCTAGCAGTGTTCACAAAACCAGGATTTTCAGCCAACCCATAAAGCAGAGAAAACAGGAACTCTCTACTAGTTTTCTCAGTTATTAAGATCGATCGATTGGTATCTACAAAGGATAAATTCCGAAGAATTGTAGTTACACTTAGCAACCTGTCTATGGCCGCAGTATTCCAAAACCTATTAATCTCGGTACTTTTATAATCCTCGCCACCGAGCTCATCCGCTTCATTCCGACTTTGTTGAAAAAGTTCGAAGTAATTAGTAAACCCAAACGGTTTATTCTTCTCTTCTTCGTCGTTACATGATACCGACTCAGGAACCCTCACAGCAGCAACAAATGAAACATTTTTCTTCAACACAGGAGGAACAGGCGAAGACTCTTCTACTGCAACATCATCTTCGTCACCAATGGACTCGTCCCCCACCTGCTTCCCAGTAGCACTATCAACTTCTATAACAAGATCCACGCCTGGCTTTCCAAGTTTATCTCGATAATTGTCAAATATCACATCAATTTCTTCGCTATCATCGTTACCTTCAAGAGCTTCTTCGTCAACCGATACCGAGCTCTCAGAAGCAAGAGCGTTTCTTGCAGGACCACCTTTCAATAAAGACTTCACAACTGACGATCCTATATCTGCCAAACCAGTAATAAGGCCAGGTGACTCAAATAAACTAAAGTAACAACGAGGATCAGCCGTAACAACCACCAACTTATCTAATGCCTGCCGAACTTCGCCTGGAAGAGTCGACCTGATTGACATAGTGATTGCATGAACATCAAAAGTGCCTAATTCATGAGTTACGGGGAATTCTGGGCGAATATTGTCAAGCTCCCGGCCAAGAGACGCCAACATTCTAACATCATATCCACCATGCTTTTCAACCAATCGCTTTTTGGGAATATATTTATGATCTTGAGTTGGAACTAAAAGAGAGGGTCTTGGAGGGGGACCAGGAACGGAGAGTACCTGGCTAGTTTGAGATAGTTGGGGAGTAGGAACAGCGGCACTACCCGGTCCAGAAGAAGGGCTTGGAGATGGCCCCGGAGCTGGAGCATGAGCTGGAGCCGGAGAGACTTTTACACTCGTATTTGGTGGCGGAATATTAGCCAGCGATGGCGACGACGCAGAAGACGACTTTTTACGAGGCGTAGGTGTTCGTCGCGCTCTTCCAGTTGTTGCAGATGGATGCGCTCTATGCTTTAATTGAGGGGAGGTTCCGATAGCTGGTGGCGGCTCAAATTGTAGTAGTGTCTGTGATTGTGGAGGCTGCTGAGGCGGCTGTTGAGGAAGCTGTTGAGGAAGCTGTTGTGGCAACTGCTGTGGTAGCTGTTGAGGTAACTGTTGAGATAACTGCTGAGGTAGTAGTTGTTGAGGTATATGCCGAGGTGGCTGCTGAAGCGGCTGTTGAGGTTGAGATAGCTGTTGGACTTGCTGTTGGGCTTGCTGTTGAGATTGCTGTTGAGCTTGTTGTTGAGGTATCAGCTGAGGCTGCTGCTGAGGTGACTGTAAGGGCAGCTGCTGTTGTTCTTGTTGCCGCTGCTGTTGTTGCTGCTGTTGCTGTTGTTGCTGTTGTCTCGCCCGAAGCCTCATTTGAGAACTAATCAAAAATTCTTCAAAAGGTCTCAGTAACGCATTGTATACTCTGGAAACTTCATCCGCCAAATTTGGAATATAGCCCAGCGTTTGGGCTACATTTGGCCATTGCTGCGCCCGCGTCACTTTTGCCGAGCCTCCAAATTTCATAACCGTCGCATACAATGCGAAAGGATGGACTCTTGTATCTCCAATGGTAGGGTGAGACGTTATCGGTGTTCCTCTTCGTTGCATAAAATCAAGCAATGATTTAACAAACTGATCAGCTTTAGACATGGGGGCACCGGCAATAGTACCAGGAGCGTTGATATCAACAGATGGTGAGCCAGGGGGAGGAGCGGTGGTTGAACTTATTCCAGAGGAACTCATCTGCTGTTGTTGAAGCTGTTGAAATTGCTGCTGTTGATTTGTCTGCGGGGGCGTCACTTGAGGAGATCGTTGTCGGTTTATTTGTTCCTGCTGTTGTAACTGAAGTTGTTGCTGTTGCTGTTGCTGTTGTTGTCGTTGTTGTTGTTGTTGTTGTTGTTGCTGTTGTTGTTGTTGCTGTTGCTGTTGCACAACAAACTGGAATTGCTGTGATTCAGGGGGCTGGTTTTGACTAGAAGGCTGGTTCTGATTCTGGTTCAGGCTTTGGTCTTGGTTTTGGTTTTGATTTTGACTTTGGTTCTGATTTTGGTTTTGATTTTGATTTTGATTTTGATTTTGATTCTGGTTTTGGTTCTGACTCTGTGCAGCTGCTTGAGCTGCGGCTAGAGCTGCCTTCTGTTGCTGCTGCTGAGCAAGTTGCTGAATGGCAGCAATTCTGTTCTGAGGAGGAAGACTTCCTAACCGTCTGAGAAATACTTCCCGTTGCTGCGGATTTAATAACGAAAGCTGCTGCTGTAAAGGCTGAAGTTGCTGAGGAGATAAGCCTGCCAACAAGCCGCCAGGCTGATGTTGAACTTGAGGCGGTAATGGCCTTTGCTGCAGTTGTTGCTTCTGTTGTTGTTGTTGCTGCAGTTGTTGTTGTTGCTGCTGCTGCAGTTGTTGCTGCAGTTGTTGTTGAGACCGCCGTCGCACCTGTTGAGATGGCTGCTGCGAGAGTTGGGGCTGTTGTTGAGGCTGTTGTTGAGGCTGTTGAAACATATTTTGTTGCCTATTTTGATTTTGATTTTGATTTTGCTGTTGTAACATCTGTTGCTGATACATAAAGGCAAAATCATTATTATTATTATTATTATTATCGTTATTATTATTCCCATTAGAATTACCGTTAGAATTACCTACTCCAATAAACTGTTGTGAAATATCTGACACTAATGGATTATCAATAGATCGATTCCGTGAGCCTTGCATCATCATTTGCGGTTGAAAAGTTTGCATCGATTGAGGTTGCTGCTGTTGAGAAACTAAAGGAGAAGTTGAGCCACTATGAGCTTCTTGTAACAACTGCGCAGGTAATGGAGTAGGCCGTTGACGAGGTGAAACACTGGCACCCTCTCGTACTCGTTTCGCCGGGATTCCCGTATATGGACTATTACCATTAATTCTGACACCTGATAATGATGGTGAAGTATTTCCTAACTGAGGACTCATATTATTAAATATACTCGGAGAATAGATTGCAGATGGTTGAATTGTACCAGACTGACCCATATCTCCACCCATTTGACTTGTAGGACTAGCCGGGTCCATCATATTTCCATAGGACGCTAGATAGGTTAGCCAAATTTAATCAATCTAGAGGATTATCTCGACGGATACTCAAGAGGTGATAAGATTCACACGGTCTTAACTTACAAGATGACAAAAATAACGATGCAGGATCTAAACCCATAGATGTGTCCTGCTTTGGAGGGGACATTAAAAAAGACTGCTCCGGGGACATCGTACCAGAACCAGGTCCGTTAGTTGAGGAGAGATCAGCCATACCATTGTTGAAGAACTGACCGACGTTAAATCCTTGTCCAGACATTGTTGCGAGTAAATTAAGGAGTTTTGCCTACAACCCACTCAAGACGCGCACACTCTGCACGTTATCTGTTAATTACTACAAATGAATAAACAAACTGAATTGTTAGAAAGAAGATAAGAAATAATAGCACAAAAGACATGCCCTCGAAGTATATCACCAACGAGCCGAAGCGAGCAGAGAGAGAAAAGAAAGTATGGGGCACCCACAATCCACCCAACTATCGGTAGAATTATATAATCAATCATCCGCTTATAAAACCTCGTCCTATTCCCCGCGTCATCAAAAACTTACAATATTCCAACTACTATCACGAGTATTAAACTAGAGTTCTTCAAAAGGCCCTTCTCGAATTCAGTTACGCGTCAAGTTCATGCAGGTATAATATCACTGGCTCAGATAATAATATAATACAAGAACAATATTATAAAATGAATGGGGAAAAAGATGGCTGGCTAAGCTCTAGGAGACGTACGCAGGTGGTTGGCAATGTGTGTGTATATTCTGTTGGTGGAACTTTGGTGATGGTGAATTAGTTTTCGAAATTTAAACTCCGGGTAACGGGAGCAGCTCCAGACCTTTATAAGCATAGTTAGAAACTGGTACAAATGAACTATACACAGGTTCAGCACTGAATTGGATTTCAAGTCGCGAAGTCTATTGCGATTCTGTTTTTATTTTTGAAAAATAATAATAATGTTTGAATACTGGCTTGCGTGTAGTCACATTTTCGTGGTTTTATATTATCTCCGATATAAATTTGCGGTTATTAGACAATATAACCTTTATTAGCATTCATATTTCTGTACTGTTTTGAGCGTTGGTTGTTTTTCCTGTGAAGCAAATGCTTCGGGCCACCAAAGGTTCAGGAGTAGCATGCAGGAACCATATAGAATAGAGATCATCATGTAGAATTATGTACGGCCCAACAGTCCAGCTGAGCTTAGCTAACTTGAGCTAAGACTAAGCTAACTGTAGCTCTGCTTAGCCGTGGCTGGGATTCCTTGGTACCAATTTATTATTATATTATTGCTGTTTTTAGCGTTGGTTTTTTTTTTCCTGTGCCATGAAGCAAATGCTTCGGCCACCAAAGGATCAGAGGAGGAGCATGGGAACCATATTGATTAGAGATCATCGTGTAGAATATTATGTAATACGCGGCTTAGCTGACTGTAGCTGAGAAAAGCTCTGCTTGCCGTGGCTAGGATTCCTAGGTACATTATTATTATTATTACTGTATTATTATTATTATTATTATTATTATTAGTTCCCGGTACTTTGCGTCGGTATACGTAAGCGTGGAAGTACAAAGGTCCCATGGACAAACAATAAAAAACGAGTTCGCTACTCTTTTGACCTCGGCTGCTAGAGAGAATTTCACTTAACTTCTTGACAGAGATATCTAGAAACGGAACCGGACTATTATAAGGTCCCGAGTTCCGGGTTCGGACAATTATTACTCTCCGGAATAAATACTACTCCAATATTGAACAATTCTCCAATTGCAGGCTAAATATTATTATCCCCGAAATTGCGTGGAGCAATATGGCCTCAGAAATCATTCGTCGGATATGAGGAAGTTATAGATTAATAACTTAACCGGCCTTACATGTGCGTATACAGCGTTAACATGATTAACGTTTAGTTAACTTAACACGTTAACCGTTACCTAAGCGTTTTGAATTTGAAACGGTGATGTACCTGCATGACGGATATGAACGGAGAACAAAAAAAGTTAGCTGCTACAATGTATTTTTGGTTCATTTCAAGCTTGTGATTGTTATCTTGTACTGTAACTATTTTCGTTTTTTGGTGAGCAGTTTCATAACGGCATCTCTACCTCCACATGCAGGGAATGAGGCCATAAAGGGATACGTGACAATATTGTAGTATGTCCGAAAAGAATAATTTGTCGATAACTTGTTACCGGTCAATTAATGTTAGTACGAACGGAGAGATTTTGTCCGATCATATATTTATAAAACTATATATAAGTGAAGTATTCATCCATCTAATGTTCTTGATTTGTCTGTTCCAATAGCAATAGCAATTCTTTAATACCCTTCACATATTCTTCATTCACTCAATTTTATTTCTATTATCTCATAATGTTTTCTAGAAAGTGGTCTGTCGATAACCTCCCCGATTTCTCTGACAAATCTTTATTTATAACTGGAGCTACTGCGGGCATTGGTAAAATCGCTGTTACGGAGCTTGCCAAGAAAAATATGGGTAAAATTTATCTAGCAGCTAGAAATCCAACTAAAGCACAACAGACAATTGAAGAGATTCATAAACAAGTTCCTGGAGCAGATATCGAATTCATTCAACTTGATATATCCGATCTCGATCAAGTCAAAAAGGTGTCTGAAAAATTCGCCAATGAACATGTAACATTAAATTATCTCATCAATAATGCAGGGATCATGGCAACTCCTTATAAAACTGATAATCATGGTTATGAAATGCAATGGTCAACTAATTACATGGGACATGCCCTTCTTACTAGAAATCTTTTACCTGTTTTAGATACAACTGCCAAACAGGGACAAGACGTTAAAATTGTAAATGTTTCAAGTTTTGCGCATAATTTTGCTCCTAAAGTTGGTATTAACTTCGAAGATATTAATTTGGAAAATGGTAATGTTTGGGATAGATATGGGCAATCTAAATTGGCTAATATTTTATTCAATAATGAACTAGTAAAGCGATATCCTAACATTAAATCATTTGCGGTTCATCCTGGGTTTGTTAGAACTGATCTCTATGATGGAATTAATCAATCATATGGAATTTTTGGAAGAATTATTAATATGGTATCGAAACCTTTTTATTTATCTCCTTATGATGGTGCGCTTACTACTCTTTATTGTCTTTCACCTGAAGCAGACTCCAAAGTTGGAGAATATTTAGTACCATTCGGTGAAGTAGGTAGATGTACCGCCAATGCGCAGGATGCTAATTTAAGTTTGAAACTTTGGGAATGGACAACAGCTGAATTTGTTCGGAACGGGCTAATCTAATTCTTCTCTGTATTTTCTAAATTAATGTTGTTGCCTCGGCTAATTTCAAACATAGAATTATTTATAACTGTCATGTATAAATCCACACCTTATATGGCCTATACTAATAAAGTAATTTAAATCATTAACTGTTATGCATAAACTTACATTAGATAATTAACAGTTACAATGACCGATAACGGTATATTTCATGGATACAACCACTTAATTTCGTCTGCTGGATCTTGGATCTACACTTTAATGGATCGACACAGTTGATGCAAGGAACCTTCCGAAACGGGTATGGCTAACTTTAACGGTTAAACCAGCGAGATCCGACGGAATAGATTGAGATTATATTTAATAAAAGTGAATTTAGGTAAGTTGGAAGAGCTTAGGCTCGGTTTTTACTTTGCATGAGAATCAGAGGTAGAAATCTGTTGGGCCTTGTTGGCCGACCGCCCTGACAAGACCACCATCGCACCCACTTCGATCGTCGAACGTCGTCGATCGATCTCAAATATGCGGCTGAATTATTTTCAAAGCCGCACAAATAATCTGCCTCGAGTACGACCAAAGCTCTGTATGAAGAACCTGGAAAACTACCGGTATTCCATAAATTTAACATCCTGGTGTAATCAATCAGTTTGAGTGAAAAATGGCTGCTATCTCAGCGTCAACATTAGTTTTTCAACGAATTTTCATACTATGGACCCTGGCATTTTTTCTTCTCAAGAATCCAGTCGGATTCTTGGAGAATCGATTCCTAATATTGACTACTAGGTCAATGGATCTGGTATGTTCTAAGTCTGTGAATGTAGCACCTGCCACCACATACTAACTTTCAAAGCCATTAGTTATTTTAAGTGAAGAAGATGAATACGCTGTTCCATTAATTGGATTAATTGGATTGTTTTTAGTTTTGTTAGGTTTAGCCGACGCAGCGGTATTAGCAGTTCCAGATTACCTTGATATATTAGATGTTCTGGTATCACTTCGATTGACACTATATTTTCTAGTATCAGGATATTTATATTTTGTTCAAAATCCATACTTGACAAATGGGTTAACATTTTCTTTATGTTTTGTGGAGATTGTGATTAATTTCTTAATTTATATCACAGTTCGAGAAGAGAGAAATGAGATTAAAAAGATTAAATTGCGATTTGGAGAAGGGGATGGAGAAGGGAATGGAGAAGGGAATGGAGAAGGGAATGGAAAAGAAAATTAGGTTTTTTTGTGGATGAGAATAATAATACTGTTTAGAATCCGGCAAAATAGAGTTGTACTAATCTGGGACTAGCAATATCTAGTCTAGCGGAGGATCGGACAGCTAGGGTCTTCGCAATATGAAAGAAGGCTTGATTTCGATATGGGCGAAGCCCAAGACCCGTAATCGCTGTTAATAGACATAAGTCTAACATAATATAATATATATCAAAAAAGGAAGATAAGAATAATACAAACTATTATACCTGATAATGAGCAACTCCCTGAAAACGATATCATTTTAAAAGAACCAAAACTTTTTCTGATGAAGTTTTTTACTCAATGCTTTATAATGTTCCATTTCTCCCCAACAATCTCTACCCCATTCACAACCAGCCATATTAACAACAAAATCCCGATCCTTTTCATTATAAAATAATCGTTTATCATCTGCCATATCACTACAAGCACCAGGAGGAAAAGAATTGATTTTACGTAACGGTATAAACCCAACTCGACCTCTAATCCATGCTTGATTTGTGTATAAACTTTCTAAAGCATCTTGTTCTTTATGTTCCCAATCCATATGTTTCTGTTCATAAAAAACCGGATCCCACCAAATATCTAATAATTTCTCAGTCCATTCAGATCGACGGATGAAAAAACTTCCTAAATTAAACCCTCCACAATCTTGAGTAATAACCAAGTCAATAGGTTGATTATAATCAACGTAAGGTATTTCTACAGGTATTTTTAATGGATTAAAATATGAAACATCTCTATAAGTTTCATTATATAAATGACGAAAAATATGAGAATCCAAATTAATCTGAGGTTCCATAATATAAGTATGTAAATCTAACCACCAAAACCATTCAGCATTAGGGAATTGTCTCATAGTTTGTTTTATAATATCGACTTTTTCCCAAGATTCTCTCCATTCATGAGCATATTTTTTTTTAGCAGAAACATCTTTAATTGCTAAATGATAGCCATGTTTTTCAGCATAAGCTTTTTTATTTGCAATACTAGATCTTTCAACTGACCATTCTCTAGCACCTTTCCATTGCATTACACCTCCGCCTTCATTTGCAGCTAAGATGATAACGTATTTTCCTGAACCGAAATTAAAATGTGGTAAAAATGGAACAGCTGTGAAGAGAGATAATAATGAAATGAATATAAAGATAACCACTAGGATTTTTCTTCTAAGAAGGAAATTCAATAAAGGACGATAAGTTGTTGATGAAAGGATATTGAATTTGAAAGAGCTATGATTAGTATCATCATCATTTTTTTTATTATTATTAGTATTATTCATTTGACTCCAGTTAGTTGTTGACCAACTCGATGATCTTTTAGATGTCCAAATTTTATCCATTTTGAGGGAATAGAATAGAATAGATATTATCTCATTTATTTATCACCAATTCAATATAACTTGGCAGAAGTGATATATAGTCAAACTCAGGAAAAACCACACTGTTGGGATATGATGACCTTTAATATCAAATCAAGAGCAAAAGGAGAAATACTAGGCACACCCAAAAAATAATAGTAACAACCACCTATATATAGTTGCAGCTAGACACACCCCAATAACAACCACCTATATAGAGTTATACTGCTAGACACACCCAATAACAACCACCTATATTAGTTATACTGCTTCTAGACACACCCAATAACAACCACCTATATATAGTTATATCCCTGCTATATCCTATTATATTTGATTGATCCGAGATAACAGAAACATTTGACGTCGTGTACGTAAAGAAAAGGGCGGTGAGAAGTTCCTAACCACTGAAATATATGCTTTTAAAAGAGCATTGTTGCAAACTTCAGGAGAATTACCAGGTGTTTTTCAAGTTGTATAAAAAATGATGAATCATTTTAATAATTTATTTGAAATATATTTGAATACTCAATGGAATGATTAGTTTTATTAGAATGAATTTTGGGGAAAAAGTGGGAAAACAGTAGAGAACAGGGAGAGGGGGAGAAGAACTTGATTAAGGGTATGCTGGTAAAGGACTTGTACCTGGGACCCACTCTACTTCTGCAGCTCGCATCTCACGGCCAAGAACGTGCAGTTTTCTCAGATAAAGAGAAAGGACGTAGCGCGGTTTTCTCTAGGTGATAAAGAGAAAGAACGTAGCGCGGTTTTCTCGAAGTGATAAAGAGAAAGAACGTAGCGCGGTTTTCTCGAAGTGATAAAGAGAGAGAACGTAGCGCGGTTTTCTCGAAGTGATAAAGAGAAAGAAGGTACTAGCGGGTTTTTCACTAGCCTGACACTAGGTGATAAAGAGAAGACTCAGAAGAGCTAGTAGTCGACAAGAAGATCTCGATACGGGCTTAACTTCAGCGAAGCTAGCAACAGGGTCTGGTGCAGAGTTCCTGGAGTCTTGGAGACACAACCGGATCGAAGTCAGATGTTATTAACAGCGTCAAAGTATTCGATTAAACGACAATAACTTTTCAGATCTTTATGCCATTAACAGCGCAAAATATATTTGATTAAACGACGATAACGTTCCCATATAATTTGCATATTTTGAATATTTCACTTCGCGTCGTTCACGACTTCGACTTCGACCGACCTTAATTTTGACCGGCTTTGACTTGACTTTGACTTGATCTTGAGCTTCCTTGATGTGCATAGATAGAGCGTAATAATTATTTATATCAGAATACTTTCATAGAAGTGGAGAGGGATTTGTATTGATTTTTACGGGGTCGGTGTGTATATTTATTATTATATTATCATTTGATAATACGGGGTTGTCTTCTGGTAGTGTT
The DNA here is from genome assembly GCA_030583505.1 of Sugiyamaella castrensis. Classification (NCBI taxonomy): domain Eukaryota; kingdom Fungi; phylum Ascomycota; class Dipodascomycetes; order Dipodascales; family Trichomonascaceae; genus Sugiyamaella; species Sugiyamaella castrensis. Next base: position 41,872 of record JAJMIF010000085.1, read on the forward strand.
CTGGTAGTGTTCTGGTAGTGTTCTGGTAGTGTTCTGGTAGTGTTCTGGTAGCGTTCTGGTAGTGTTCTGGTTGTGTTCTGGTAGCGTTCTGGTAGTGTTCTGGTTGTTTGTTGTCTTCTGGCTGTCTTCTGGTAGTTTTCTGGTAGTTTTCTGGTAGTCTTCTGGCAGTCTTCTGGTAGTCTTCTGGTAGTCTTCTGGTTGTATTCTGGTTGTATTGTCTCCTCCTTGTTTCCTCCTTGTCTCCTCCTTCTTCTGGTTGTATTGTCTCCTCCTTCTCCTTTGAATTTATAGTTTCTCTTCATTTCACATCTTTTTCATGTCAGGATCTCCTCCATCAGCTGGTCGTGTCTTACGCCATCAACCTTCAAGATCAAATATATCGCGTCAATCTCAACATTCTCCAGAAATAAAACATGCAGCATCTTCATTATCATCATCAGGTACTCCCCAACCATCTTTAACTGGTACTGGCACCACTCCTATAACTGGACAAACTCCACAATCTGTTGTTACTGGTACCACTATTACCAATGGAACTGGTCCAATTCAACCTATACCACCCCAGTTAATTCCTCCAATGGCTCTTTCTGTATTCACACCCCAAAACGCTCCTCAGAATTTTCAAAGTACTATTTATCAAAGATTAATCCAACAAACAAATCAAAATATCGGTACTGGAGTTCGAGGTGTTGATTGGATGACGCGTATTTCAATGGCATTACAATCCGGAATCGAATCTGAAATTAATTGGGCATTAACTGCTTTATTAGAAGTATCATTCCGACAACCAGAGTTGCTCCAATTTAAAACTAATACTGCTTTAGCTATTTTATTGTTTGATAGAATAGCTCGATCATATGTCTTTAGCAATGATATATCATCTGATGGTGGTGATGCAGAAACTGGATCCACAACGGATGGAAATGATATATCACGATCAAAACGTTCATCGTCGTCTGAGATACTAGATAATACTACTAGTGCTATTTCAAGTCCTTTCTATGGCATTCCTGATTCTGAATCCCATCGACTTCAGAAAACTCTCGAATGTTTACTAATTCTTAGAAATGCATCTCTTGATCCTGAAAATGCTCATTTCCTAGCTAATTCGTTGTTTTCAAATGATATCATTTTAAAAGGTCTTAATCTGGCTGCTAAATCTTCATCAACTACTAATCCTAATCCTGCTATTGCGGAACTTCAAAGTTATTGTATTGATATTGCTGAATCTATTAGTTTTCATATGACACCTGATTCTTCTGATAATCCATTATTTATTGCCGTAAATAAAATTATTGAGTCTTCTACTGATAGAAGTACTTTAATCCCAACATTAAGATGTTTAGCAAGATTGGTTATTCGTGATGATAAAAATATCGTCGGCACTGTCCCCAGATCTGTGGTTGATCGTATTATGAAATTCTTATTAGTTATTGATGATGAAGAGTTAATGGCTGCATCATTGGATTTCTTGTATCAGTATACTGCTCGTCGCAGTAACATTTCAAAGCTAATCTCCGTTTCTGATAAGAATCCAAACAATCTGTTAAATCGAGAAATTAGTAGTACACATTTATCACGCCTCTTAACTTATAAAGTGCAAAGGCCTCCTAAACCTGATTTTATTCGTCTTCCAAGACGTACAAAGAAACTCCCCCCAACTGAACCACCTAAACTTGAAGAATGGGTTTTAAAAGAACTTTTAGCAATGGAAGAACCTGATAGGGCTACTCATTGGATTCGAACTTGTTATGAAGATGAGCCGGATGGAGAAGTTACACAGATTTCTCTTTGGAAGGCATATGAAGCTCAATTTGAGTCATATGCCAGAGCTCCTGGTGGGCATCGACTTTTACCAGCTGTGGATTTTATTAAAAATGTTACTTCAGCCTTTCGAACCTCATCTGCAATGGTAGTTAATTTACCTGATGGACAGAAGAAATTCATTATCAAGGGTATTAGGCCTCGGGAGTTTGCTATTGCTCCTTCGATTCTCAATGCACCACCAGCTCCTAAAAAGCCTGAATATCAGCATATGGTTCCTCGAGAACCCTCTGCAGTTAGTGTTAGTTCTGCACTGGTTCTACAAAATATAGCTCGAAGTGAACAGGGGAAGGCTCTTTTGAGTTATCGTGTTGAGCAGTATATCGAATCTGCATTATTAAATCCTCCCTTGTCTGGATATATTGATGGATTACTTGATATTTTATCGAAACCGACTGATCATGATGTGGATGATGATGAGCAGAAATAGAACTGAGGCCGGATGGCTATTTAATGAGATGGTGTATGAATTTTATTATGAAAATATTGAGTATATATACTTCTCTTGTAGATTAAAATGATTGCTTTAGATATACGGAACGCACTGATTCGGAAAACACGATATATATAATATTTACATAAAAGTCATCAAGTCTATAAAACATAACTATTCATCCTCATCCGTCGATGGTGGAGGCTTGCTATCATTTTGGAGATAAATCTCAATTGCAGTAGAAAATGCAGCAAATGCACCACATCCAAAAAGTGCACTCTGAGGACCCGATTTAATAGCCAGTCCACCTCCCGTCAGGCATCCAGCCATGGCACCATTCCAAAGATCGTTCTTAGCTCGTAACTGTATGTTAGTAACGCCACTTATACATAGACCGGTCCAAGAATAACCTCGAAATGATAAAACATACCGATTCAATAGAACACTCTACTCCAGTGAAAACCAATCCGATGAAACCGAAATTTTTTGCACTTGTCCAAGATCTCTTGCCCATGTCGGAGAATTGAATCTTCATCTGTTGTTTAAATGGTAAATCAGCGAACTTATTTGTGATTCCAGTACCTATTGGAGTATCGTAACTCATCTAGAAGAAAAGGTTAGATATACACAATGTCCGAGCTACGTCTGATCAGGCACTCCCAGACGTATTTAACCGAAGCGTGTCATATGACTATGGCAGCCACAATACATACACTAGCCATAAAAAGCCCAAACATTCCTCCTAATGCAAATCCTGTAACTCCAGCTATAACAGATTTTCCTGGACATGAATGCATCATTGACATCATTGCCTGGGCCCCTGCTTGAGCTTGCTGCTCAGGAGTCATCTCATAAAATGACGAAGGACCATTTTGAGATGAACCTGGAACTAAAGACATGGTAAAATAACGAAAAGGTACACCACCGGATGTTCTTCTAGTAACTCCTGACTGGATAAGTGCCGATATCAAGATCTTCGAAACTTTTTTCAATTCTTGATAAGCTTCTTTCAGGCTAACAAAATAGTTGCAGGGAGTGAGGCTTGTGAGGCTTGAGTTGAAGTGCGGCTTTTGAGGCTTTTATCTCGTACTATATATCCTTAATCGAGCTAGTAATTCAATCAGAAACACAACCTCCCCACTGGATTTGTGATTCTCGCTCGCTCGGCTAATACATTTTATTAGCATCATTACAGTCCTTTACCAGCATACTCATTCTCGCAATAAGTCACAAACATACTCAATTCTACGAATAATTTTTAAACGTTTTTTGTCAACATCCTCTATTTATTACTTTATTAATCATTTAAATTATATATCAAGTTATTATCATTTGATTTTATGGTTTTGTTAGACCCGGTAAAACCCCTGATATTAATTATGGGTTAGGGTGTATTACTAGTTTTGTTATGTGGTTTATTAGGTTATTGCTCCTTTAATCTGGCAAAGAAATGAACCCGGCGGCTGCACAGAGAGAGTTGGCCAGCCGTCAGACGGATTTAACCCAAGCAAAACAAACAACTAGGTCTGGCGCAGGGCCCCAACTGCCTGAGTCGAAACTAGGGGTAGCTTTAGTGCTTCACTTCGCTCGAGAATTTCAACTCGGGTCGCTTGAAAACGAAGGCGTGGTAGGTTAAAACGCCGCACTAAATTGTTGTTGAACTTGATCATAGAACGTTAAAGTTAACATTAACATATGTGATGTTCTGTACGTACATATGCAATGATAATTTTCTGTAGCGTTAAGGGCTTGTAAGTTAAATGTTAGTAAAATCTATTGTTCTATTTGCTCACAAAAGAAGACGCATGCATAACGTAATCAGATAGATCATCTCTTCATGAGCAGGTATTAATGTCATCATCTCTTGCTACGTAACTAGCAATCTAAATGCATATTAAAAGAGAAAAAGGAAATTGAACGAATATTCATATATGAAAAGATGAACAGTATGTGACTCCAAAGTGTCTAGCTAGCAGCAATTGATTAGTTAAATGTTGCTACTGGTGGTAGTAGATAATAGTGGCGTTTACCTCTTGCTAGATCGAAAGATTAATAGCACGGCTCTGAGTAGCAGTCACTATTAACGAGTTAATCTATTGATTCTATTCTGTCTGTTTCGGTTATGGTGTGCTTCGATTGATCTCAGATCTAAGCTGTTTGTAACAAAGGTTTCTGGCCCAGCTGCTTCTTCTGTTGTTCCGTTGTTTTGTTCCGTGTGATTGCTTGGCTTGCATGCTAGTTGCGTGCTTCTGATTATTGCGTGAGAATGCCCCGCGAAGCAAAACAACCCTTAACAACAACTAGGAACAAGCTAGCAACTATACAGCTACTGTGTACACGCACAATAATACACTAATACGTATTAGATCATATATGTACATGTACAGTACAAGTACAACCGTTAGTTCTTAGTAAAACTACCCCAAGATATAAAAGACCAAGTTTGCTGCCAGTTGTAAATTAATTTTTTTCTTCCTTCTGTCTGGTTTGTTTCTTCACTGAATGTCATGAACTTTCTGATAGTGGAAAATAAGTGAATTCAATTGGTAATTGAGTGTGAATGAACGTTTGTATAACTAGTTAAACCAAGATTTTTTTCAACAGGTGAGGAAATTTCAGTCAAACAAAAAGGGATAATTGTGATCTAATTTTCTCGATCGTAAAACGTGTGATAATCCTCATAACTTCCTTCAATTCATAGGTCTATTTACCTAACAATGAAATTATCAATTGTAATTTTCTCCATCTTAACATCCTTTGTTGTAGCAACAACAACAACTTCTTCATCTTTAATCAATAGTTTTTTCAATAAAATTAATATCGCAAAAGAACAAGTATACGATCAAGCTGGTTCAATTCGTAATGATTTAATTGATTCTTGGTCTGAAAGTCAATTAAAAGAATGGTTAGATTATCATGATTTATCTTCTCAATTACCTAGTTATGAAGATGCGACTTCTTATTATAACGATCTTAAATCAAAAGTGTTAACTCATAAAGATGTTCTAGAATCGGATATTAAATCTTATCAAGAACAAGCTGCTGAAAATGCTTCTCCTTATCTTAGTAAATCAAAAGATTTCTTTGTTGATACTGGAAATGCTTTATTTGATAATGCAGTTTCATCATGGTCCGATGCAAAACTTAAAACATATCTTGCTGCTCGTGGTATATCAGAATCTGTTTCTGATTCAAGAGATAAACTTCTTGAATTAGTTAAACAAAATAAAAATAAACCTGCTCAATATGATCGTTATACGGGTGCTTGGACTTTTGAATCTTGGCCTAACTATGATTTAGTAAATCAATTAAAATCTATTGGTGTTCAAATTGATGATTTTACTCGTGAAAATTTAATCAAAAAAGTTCAAGATTCTTATAATGAATTTTCTTCAAAACCTACTGATTCCTCTTCTGGTTTATGGTCTAAAGCCAAAAACACTTTATCTGCTAATTTTGATACTTGGTCTATTAATGATTTAAGAGAATATTTAAAAGATTATGGTGTACATACTAGTGAAAATGATGAGAACGAAAGATTCAAATTGGTTCAACAAGCTAAATTACAGTATCGTTATTTCACTCATGGTACTACTGAAAGTACATGGGAAAAAATCCAACGACAGGGACTTCACCATGCTGGTCAGGTATGGTTACAAATTCAAGATCAGGCGGGTAATATCTGGTTACATACACAAAATCAAGCAGGAAATGTTTGGTCAAATTTCCAAAAACAGTTGAATGATGTTTATGAAAAGGGCAAGACAACTATATCTGATCTTTATAAACATTTAAGCCCATCTAATCCCAAGAGTGATTTGTAAGAAATCGACTTCGACCTGATATTATCACTCACTCTCTATAGTTGGAAATATGTTTTAGTTGTTATATTAGTTTATTGTTTTATTAGTTTATTAGTCTATTAGTCTATTAGTCTTCCTCCTGTTGCCTTGCCTGCCTTCACTAGCCTCCTCGGCTCGAGGATTTTAGATGGAAGAGCGATCACGTCCGATTATGGCTGTTATAAGCATAAATGTGGCATCATTTACATTTTTACACGGATTTTTATTATATTATTATTATATTTAGATAGCAAGAATGATCTTCGAACATTCTTATATTAAGGTTTAAATAAATCACCTGAGTCCTTTTAAAGCATATATCGTATATTTTACTTGCGAACCAACCAATTTCAAAGTTAAACTCATCCACCCCATATCTTCGTCCATTTTCATTCAATTTCAATCAAAAAATGTACGGAAGACCCTGGTATGTTCAAGCAGCAGATGCCGTTCATCGTCTCAGTATTTTTGCTATCATTGGAGGATCACGTAAGTATTCTATTGAAATCTATGAGATTGTTGATATTGATTCTTAGTTCAAACATCACTTTGCTCACTTCCATTCAGCACTTGTGTTTGATGTATTGCTTCTGTGATTCATGGTCTTTAGTTGCGTGTATGATGACTTGCTTAAGATCCTCAGTTAGAACTAATTATTTCGTCTGTGGATGCCATTCGCTCGGTCAGCTGGCAGTTTTAATTTTTAATTTTTAATTCTTGATTTTCTAACTTTTCAATCTAGTTTGGCTTGCTGGTGGTCTAGGTATGACCATGTATGCCAACCGAGATCTTAGAACTCCCGCGTTACCATCTGCTCTTACTAGTGAAACTCATGTAAGTTAAGATCTGGATTGTAGTCTTATATTTCTGATTAAGCTGACTTTTTTTAGGCTGCCTTTGAAGCAGAAGCTGCTGCTGCTGCATCTCAAAAGGAAGAGGGCTCTTAATTAATATAATGCTTTGAATTATATTAAATTTACTATTGGGTAATATTGTATATAGATAACAAGAGAATTTAAAACTGAACTTAGGCCCACTCCAAATTTCTGGCTTTTTCTACAAGTCAGTTCAGCCGTAATACGTAGTTATAAGTGGTAAAAAGATTAATTCTTATATTGAAATTAGTCCTAGTTCTATCAGTCTGGTCGATTCCAGACTTAAATTCTCTAGGTTTTTGAAATAGCAAGACAGCAGCACTCTAGCTGAACAATTTAACTGTATCTAGTAGCTTTATGTGCTATCCCATCCCTTCCCGAGTCCTTCACTACGGGATTCTTAGCAGGGACGGTAGCTCAAAGTCCAAAGTATGATTCTCAGCAGGGACGATGATTCTTAGCAGGGACGATAGCTCAAAGTCCAAAATATGATTCTTAGCAGGGACGGTAGCTCAAACTCCAAGTATGATTCTATTGTCGGACCTTTATCAGTACATGCCACCATGAGCTGAGTGTGTCCAACCTGTTGAAAGGAGTTTAGCACAGAGTGCGATAATTCCCATCCTAACAAACTGCTTCAGAGATTTTCTGAGACTGTTTTACTTTTTGAGATTCATTACCATTATCACTGGAAATTTTCTTGACCTTCTTGGCATTTACACTATCGACATCAGCATCATCTGCATCGTCACTGGATCGCTTTTTCTTTGTTGATTTCTTTTTCTTCTTTTTCTCCTTTAAAGAATGTGTCAAACCAGTTTCAATAAGCTTCTCCATCCGAACCTCCAATCCTTCTACTATCTGAGGGTCATTTGGATTCACAGTAATAAGATTTGATTTAACATATTCTGTTTCACATACAGGACAATGACTAGTATTGGAACCATTCCCATTACGACTCCCATTCGACAATTCACGAATAGATTTTTCCGATATCAAATGACCACATTCAACAATATAGACAAATCGCTGAGCAGCAGACTCACTTATAACATCCTTCTGAGTCATCGGACATATCCAAGAGCCAGTTTTGCTATCTTTTGTTATTTGCAATTCTACCACATCTTTTAAGGATGAAATATGACCCATTTTCACCCGTTGAGATACACCAAAGAGATCAGGCGATAACAAGTACTCTAATATCGATTCCTTGTTATATAATCTACCCTTGTAATCACTAACAATCGGATCATGAAGCAGTTTTCCACTTAAACTACAAGACGTCCATAGATCCCGACTATTTAATTGTTTGGATTGAAATATCTCTGAAGTAGTGGGTCCTTTAGATGATTCCTTTATGAGGTCTGATCTGGTTGGAATAGATCCTCCATCGTTCTACATTTGTTAGTATGTTTATATTCACTGAATAGGGCCGGACTAGATCCTCGGTTGCCTGTTGCGTTGTTCTTCGTCTCCAGTCCGGACCAGATGATGCCCTCGGTTGTATCTCCGGCGGCTGGGGCTCTGCTCCAGACCCCGTAGCTCGCTTCGCTCGTCGTCAAAACCGTATAGGAAGCACTAAGCCTCGAGCTACCCAAATTCCATCTTATAAGCCAAAAGGCTCCCGAAGTCAGCTAGTCCGACACCACCTGTCAGTCATGATTCGAAATACAGTAGGTACTTACTCCCATGTTTGTACTTGAGAATAAATTCTCAGCTATTAACGTATAACTGCTTAATCTTCCTTGGAAGCAGTAGTTCGTTATCTCGATTGTCTTGAGTTTTCAGAATGTCGTGAAGGAGAGTGAAGAAGTGTCGAACTAGGTATTATAGATGTAGCTGATATAAGCATATAGACGAAGATCATCAGTGAAATCCATGCATAGAAAAGATTACGAAAAGCAGCCTTTTCTCAGAGAATTGATACGAACATGAACATGGAGAGAGTATCTCTCTTCTAGTCTATCAAAAAACAGAATACATATATAAGACAAATTTGTTAGAAAACTATTTTCTTTAATAAATGACAATAAATCCAATCAGAAAACTCTTTTTTATCCGCCTCCTATTCTAGCAGGTTCCATTAATTCATGAAGTCCAATATAAACATATTACGACTGAAAGAGGTGTTGATAAGGCCAGATATATAACGGGTTACATATATATAGAAATAGATCGTGTCATGTGACTATATATCATGTGATCATAAATCATGTGATCGATCAATTGATTTAATTATCGGCCACAAAATATTTCATGACAAACCGAGTTTTATTTTAACCTTCACCCTCCGTCACTTCATATTGATTTCAACAACATTATTTATAGGAAGGAATAGTTCTTGATTCTTGATCGATTTCAACGACATTTATTTATAGAAAAGAATAGTTCTTGGTTGTTGTTCGATTTCAACAACATTTATTTACAGAAAAGAATAGTTCTTGGTACTTGTTAGAGGATTATTATAGATCTTTTGCATTGTTTTGGATTGCTTTTGACCTTCTGGTATTACTGAATTCTTTTTTAAACTATGGCTTCTCGTTTAGCGTCCATATATGGAACAGAGCAGGATAAAGTCAACTGGTAAGTATTCGGAATCTAATGAAAACAGAAATAGGTGGTTAAACCTTGGTGATGGAGGTGAATCTAATATTTCAACGTGATTTTAACCTCGAACGAAGCAAGCCTAGTACACCACCCTTGGATAATACCGCCCCAAGGTAGTGTAACGTCAGTTTTTTTCTTTACTTTACTAACAATTTTTTAGCTCGTTTTATTATAAAATTGGTGCATGTCGTCATGGAGATAAATGTTCTAGAAAACATGTTAAACCAAATTATTCACAAACAATTATGTGCCCAAACTTTTATATAGATCCAAGTTTAAAATATCCAGATAACAAAATGACAGAACGTGAAAAACAGGAAGCTTTTGATGCATTTTATGAAGATTTTTTTGTCGAAGCTGCCAAATTTGGCAAAGTGGAAGAAGTAGTTGTGTGTGAAAATAGCAATGAACATCTTATGGGAAATGTTTATGCAAGATTCAAATATGAAGAAGATGCTCAAAAAGCGAGAGATAATTTTAATAATCGATGGTATGGAGGAAGACCTATTTATTGTGAATTAAGTCCAGTAACTGATTTTTTTGAAGCATGTTGTCGTCAACATGATATAAATGAATGCAAAAGAGGTGGTCAGTGTAATTTCATTCATGCTCGTCGTCCTAGTAAAGAATTATTGAGAAGCTTACAAGATTCACAACGGAAATATTTGATTCTTAATAATAAAGAAAGTGATGATGAATCTCCCTCTCCGGATAGATTTAGAAGGAGGAGATAAATCTCCCTCGCCGGATAGATTTAGAAGGAGGAGATGAATCTCCCTCACCGGAAAGATTTAGGAGGAGGAGATAAATCTCCCTCACCGGAAGGATTCAGGATAAGGAGATGAATCTCCTCACCGGAAAGATTTAGGAGGACGAGATGAAATAAAATAGATAGCAACTATGAACTGCTACTTCAAGGCAACCCCACTTCGTTAGATAACTCAACGACATAAATATGTCACCATTCGATTGACATCCTCACCTAACCTCGAAGAATGAAAAGCCAAAAAACGGAGCGTCTGTAACATATGTATCAATATTATTATTGCTATTGTTGGAGTCATTATAGCAAGTGTAATGTTTTTGTAATTATTTATATCTTCAACATGTTAATAGATTATTGTTATCTCAATCGAAGCAATGTGAAGCAATGTTCTCTTCATAACAGCTGCTGTTATTGTACTCAAATTTACGGATTTCTGTCCTAGAGTCCGAGATTTCGGAACCCCCAGATTTTTGGCCGGCTACCGTCATACTGTTGTTTCTACATATCTTCAGGATGTTGGAATCTAGGGTCTGGAACCTCGTCCAGTATACGTGTGACCGGTCTCACACCGTGAATCCATACGGTACCGTACATAGACCGAGGAAAAGATATTTCAGGAACCATTCGGCTTCAATGTGGTGATGATGCCGAGACGTTATGCAGGGACCGCACCCTAGCCTCTATCTATATTGAAATGAGATAAACTACTAGGGGCATACCAGTAAGTTACCATAATACCCATTGTAATACAAGAATGCATATAACGTTAATGATTGCTAGAGTAACGTTAGACGTCGTTAGTCGTTAACTAAACCGTTACATCATGATAACAGTCCATTTCATAAATTAGTGGTTGGAATAGAACCAATTTAGATTATTTAGTTAGTGATTGTATACAAACGGCTGGCTATGTTAACTGTTAACAGTTAGTATTATCAAGTTAGTTATCTTCGGACTTAAGATAATGTCCAATACAATTAAATTGATCCTGTTATTACTGTTAACATCGTGCACTTTTTCTTTTTTCTTCACTGTATATTATTCCATATATAAGATTACACACCCACTTTTGTTTTGTTGCGGCGGCCGAGGCATTATAAGCACCATTAACGAGCCTCACATTTGCTGCAAAACTGCCAGATTATTTGCGGCTGTGCGGCAATAAGTATCCCGCTATAAGAATTTACGTACATTAAAATATCACTATATCTTCTCTCTCTCGCCTTCGAAATTCAACTTCACCAGAAATTAACTCCTCCATCTCTTCCTTCCTTCCTTCCTTTCTACCTTCCTTCCTTCTTACTACTTTATGTTTTTCAGATTTCCATAAGCGTCGTCCAATTATCCGATTTAGAATGGCTGATAGATACTCATTTTCATTGACAACGTTTTCGCCAAGGTACATATCACTCCATTGAAGAGGCAATTGCAATTGTCACGAGGGCTAATATGCTAACAAATTTCTAGTGGCAAGCTTATTCAAATTGAATATGCTTTACAGGCAGTTAATTCTGGTGTCACATCTCTTGGTATTAAAGGTTAGTTTACGTCTTCTTTTGGTCAAACTAGAAAGTTACCACCCTCCTTGCTGTTAATTCATCTCCTCCTCATGGTTGTACTTCTGTGGTTTGCCGATTGCTTGCTTCACTCAGAGGTAAATCATGGATGTGGTTATTCTGTCTCCTATCTCAAATCGGACTTGGTTGGGATTCCTTGCTCTTGAGAATGAACCCCAAGCTAAGCTAGCAGTGGTTTCTGAAAAACATTGCCACAAAGTTATCTTCTAACATTACAAGCTGCCAATGGAATTGTTCTTGCTACTGAAAAGAAATCATCCAGTCATTTGATTAATTCTGATTCACTGTCAAAAATTGCCCTTATTACTCCTGATATCGGCATGGTCTATAGTGGTATGGGACCTGATTTCCGTGTGTTAGTTGATAAAGCTCGTAAAGCAGCTCATACTTCATACAAGCGTATCTATAACGAATATCCTCCAACTAGAATTCTTGTTCAAGAAGTAGCTAAAACCGTTCAAGAAGCAACTCAAAGTGGAGGTGTACGTCCCTATGGTGTTAGTTTGTTAGTGGCTGGATATGATGAAAGTCATGGTTTCGGTTTGTATCAGGTTGATCCGTCAGGTTCTTATTTTCCTTGGAAGGCCACAGCTATTGGTAAAGGGAGCACTTCTGCGAAAACCTTTTTGGAAAAACGATGGAATGAAGAGTTAGAATTAGAGGATGCTATTCATATTGCTCTTTTGACTCTTAAAGAATCAATCGAGGGGGAAATGAATGGTGAAACTGTAGAAATTGCTGTCGTGGGTGAGCCGTCTGATAATTTGTTAGGATATGAAGGTGTAGAAGGAGCTCGTGGCCCACGGTTCCGAAAACTCAGTGCACAAGAGATTGATGACAGACTTGATACTTTGTGATTGATCCGATGATGTTATTGTAGTATTTGTACTTAATGATAATTTTTCCTTCTAAGAGAATTGGTTTTTACGCTTGAGGCTGACGGGCTGCGAACTGAATCTTTCAAATGAACGCCATTCTGTGCCTTCGCCGGCTGTTTGCTCTCGTAGTGGTCCAGAGAGACATGAATAGGGGGACTCCGAGCGAAGCAGAAAAATGGGTCTGGTGTGGGACCCAGCCGCCGGTACAACCAAATACCCCAACGGCAACCGTTAACTATAATCGTAACCTCGAGTCTACTTGTTTATTTGTACAAAATACTATAGAGTTTATAAATACCTCGAGTCTACTTGTTTATTTGTACAAAATGCTATACAGCTTATAAATATAACAGATAGAATACCTAGTATTGACCTATTTGAATGGAGCTTTAATAGGATCAATAATAGCACCCTGCTTGACAATAATCCTTGGCTTGGTGAGTTTCTGGAATGTATCTCGTGATGACCATTCACGACCAATAGGCATGCGGAGAGATCTTTCATATTGTTCCCTATTCTCAAAAGGAAATGGCACAGCACTAGCTGTATACTTATCGTTCCTTTTATTAACTTTTTCATTGATGATAACATTCTTCAACTTCGCATCTTTACGTCTGTCTGCCGTGATGCCTTCGATTTTCTTCACAATCTTCTTTTTAGACTTAATAGAATTACCACCCCAACTGCCCCAACCAGGTAAGGTAACATCAATCTCCTTATCGCCTTCTTCCTCAATCTTCTGTCGTTTTTCTTCCTGGAATTCGTCGATAACATCATCTCCTGCAAATGCTCGTTTAACTAAATCTTGTTGTTTAAATGTTAATCCCTTGCGTACTTTTTTCATATCTTCGGGATTATCATTATCTTCGTCATCGGAACCAAGAGGATCAACAATACGTAAAACTTCATTCATGTCAATATCTGCGTTATCATCGATATTAGCGTTGGTCCTTGTTTTTTCTTTTTGTTTTCGAAGCTTTTCTTGATTCTTGTCTTGAGTATTACTATTTCTATCAATAGAAGTAAACGTTTTGGACTTTTGCTTAGGAGCAGAAGAATCATCACCATCAGTGACGGCCAACCATGGATTTTCATCACTTTCTTCATGGCTTTCTTCATTATTGTTGTGATTACTTTGATGCCTGCTTTTTACATTGAGCTCTTTGGTAATTCTGGTCCTCTTTTCAAAGGTTTTACTAATAACTGAGGATATTGATGTCTCATTATCTATTTTTGTCTCTTCCCATGCTTCTTTAAGCTCATCTAAGGCTTCAATCTTGCTAGTCGATGTACCAGGAACAAATTTTCTTCGTCCAGCATTCAATACTTGATTAACTGCATCACCATTGTCTTCACTATCGAGATCCTCAAAATCATCAGTTGTTTTGGCATTACGTAGAGCTTCAACACGAGCTTCATTAACTCGTCGTTCTCTATGTTCAGCATCCTTCATAAACTTCATTGCCAATAAACCCTTTCCAAGAGACTCTTTCTGGTTGTTAATTTCGGCACTATCACTTTGATAACCATCATTATTATTATTCCTATTCTCATCATCGTCATCATCGTCATCATCACTGCCATCACTATAATCATTTCCATCGTTTTTTTTATCATCCAGAATTTTCCTTTTTAGATCCTCTCCTCTACGTAACATTTCTTCCATTTCAACTCGAGTCTCTCTATCTTTTGTAAATCCCTGCTCAACCATTTTCTTGGCCCATTTGCCAGTATTCTTATGTTTTAAAGACATTCTCTCCCGCGCACGGTCGATATCATGTCCTTCACGATCTTCCTCATAATCATCACCTTCTACTAATAATCTCTCTCGTTCTCTTTCTTTCTTATGAACTTTACGATATGATTTGGATTTAATCTTCTTTATCCGTCTAGCTTTTTGTTCTTCTCTAAACATTAATTCTCGCATCATTCGAAGTTCATTTCTTCGTCTCTTAACTTCTTCCAAGGATAGTTTACTAGGAGCCAACTCTTCAAATGTTGATACAGCTTTTTCTTCAGCCAATGATGAAACAGTTAAAATATTGGCCACTTTTTTCTCCAAGTCAGTTGAAGGTACAATCGGGGCATATGTAGCAACTTTCGTTACTGGAGCTACTGGATTAATAGGAAATTGTAAATGTTCAGCCTCCCGATTGGCTTTAACAGTAGCTTCCCATTTACTAACTTCTTCTTTAGAAAGTTCAAAAGCAGCTTTACGATCATGTTTCTGTTGGATTCTTTTCGATAGTGGGATAGAAAGCGTTAAATTCTTTTTAGTCTTTTTGTTATCTTCTACTAACAGATTGAGATTTTTTTCTGGTATACCGGCAGTTAGATCAGAAAGAGATATTTTCTGACGACTACTTACAGGCAACGAAAATTCGCCTTCAGAAATATTCATAACTTGAAGTCTCTGTTTTTTTGCCTTTTGAGCTGCTTCAGATATAGCTTCTTCAGACATGTCGGAGATGAGATTACGAAGTTTTGATAACTGAGTTTCGTCGATATCTTTTTCATCTAAATCGGAGAAATCTGATAATGAATCGTCATTATTATCGGAATCTTCACTAATTTCACTTTCATCTTCGTTTTCGTTTTCGTTTTCGCTTTCGCTTTTTTCACTCTCACTTTCACTATCGATATGACCATCATCTAGACGAAGTAAATTATGCTCATCGATCCTAATTGGTAACTTTTGTTGTTGTAATTTTGATGAATCATTCTTATTTTTTTTCTGTTCAGTTTTTCCAGAAACATCTTTATCATCCAAATCCCAAACTTCTGACAGAGGAACAAGTTCGTTCTCATCAATACTTGTATATCCTTCATCATCATTATCATTACCATCATCACCACCATCCTCACTATCATTTTTGTGCTTGTTCTTCTTATGATGATCAAGTATTTCATATTCATCTTCACTACCCATGGCTTCATCACTATCGATTTCTTCATCATCTTCAGATGCAACATCACCCATACTATATGCAGGTTTGTCAGCTCCTCCTATCTCATCGTCACTATTATCTGATAAATCTGGTTCATCTCTTCGTCTTCTGGTTTTTCTAGAGCTGCCACTATCTTCTTCAGCTAAATCAAATGCATTTTGGACTCTATCTGTCAATGAATGACGGTTGGTTCTTTTATTTTTGCGGGCCATAATATATGAGATTCAATAATAAATAATAAATAGAAATTTTTTGAAACTTAAGATAAATCAGAAAAAATTCAGAATATAAAATAGAATATACAGTAGTACCCGGTATATCTTAGGACCGACAAGGAAGATGAAAAAAAGAAGAAGAGATGATCTGCCAAATTTTTTTTTTTTTGGCAGGTGTTATGCAGTAAAAGTTATAAGCATATCTGTTAGCAATTTGGGTATGGCATTCGTTTTTAATGTTCTTTTAAAAGAATATTATTTGTAAAGGTCAAGGGTAATAATATTCAGGGGTACAGACCGTACAGTACAGATCTAATACAGACTAACACAGCGTACACATCTGCATTGCCAGATCTCAAAGCTTAAGGGCTGGAATCTTACAAAAGTAGGAAGGACTCAAGAAACTGCCAATCCTATTATCTGCCTCTGGTGGCTGCAACTGGCTGGGGCTCAGTTTCTGATCGCTCACTGAAATAGCTCTAGGCTTTAAGCTCTTGCTACAGTCGAGATTAGTTATATTGGCAAGGGCTATCCACAGGCCCGGAGGCACAACCCATCTGAGAAACGAATCGCACTCGTTAGCTGCTGAGCATAGCTGAGTATAGCTGGAGAGGTTCTTAACCAGCATTTACGTCAAGCCCCACAAGCCACATAACTAACTCCGATTCTCCGAGTGTGGTATTCTTACGTTACGTACTTAAACGGTACTTTTATTATACTTCTATAATATTATAATAATAATAATATTATAATTCCTTAATTCCTTAATTCCTTAATTATCTAGTTATTTCGGGATTATTACAATCTTCAAAATGTGTCCCAGTCCCTTCTGTGGGAATTGGATTGTGCGAACTAAAGAAGAGTAACTTATAACAGAATAGTGCACGATCTGATATGAGCATATACTGCCTCTACCGTCTTCTTCTCCTGGCGTATTCGAACATTTTCTTCTTCTTACTGCTATCGCACGGTCTGACTATTGATACAATGGCTATACAATCTATTTATATTCTAAATAAAGCTGGCGGTCTTATTTACCAAAAAGATTTTGGACCAGGTTTAAAAAAACTATCAACTAATGACTACTTGATGTTAGCAGGCACTTTCCATGGAGTTCATGCTCTTACTGCCAGAATCTCACCTGTACCAGGATCATCGGGGGTATCTGTTATTGAAACTTCAACCAATGCAATTCATTGCTTTCAAACACTTTCGGGACTCAAATTTCTAGTCATAACGGATCTCATGCAGTTTAATCCTGATGGAATTGTCGCACGAATTTATCAGTTATTTTCAGATTATGTTATGAAGAACCCATTTTATCAGTTGGATATGCCTATTCGTTGTGATCAATTCGATCGTCATTTATTAAATTATGTAATGGGAATTGCTTGAGAGAGATGGTCATGATGAGCTTTGTGATGCTAGAACCTATGTGCCAGTGCAGTAAGGAACTTGAGCGAAACCCAACGGCCAGTGAGGCCGACATTTGAGTCAGCGTAATACCAACGAAAAGAATCTGTGGCATAGTACTACATCCGATTAGTATAATAGACAGATACAGATATTTCCTCGGGTGGCTGTGACAATACTGCAGGCCCATAGCTCTCTCTGGATGTGACAGGTCAAATCCAAATCTGGTTTGGGTAAGACTTGGTGAAGTTCCAAACTCCATTGGCTGGCGACCCCACAGCCTAGGGCCTACAACTACTATTGTTAGACATTCGAATAAGCTCCAAATTTCTGGTATCGTAGTTGTTATATAATATTTAAATATAGATTACCTTAAATGCCTAATTAACTTAATTAATATCACTCCATTTGGCTACTGTTCCAAAGCCATCAGCAAGTTCGGCGAGCACAGTCTTTACCAACTCATCAGCATTAACTCCGGGAATATTTCGATCCCCAATAGCACCCTCGGCAAGAATAACATCGTATCCTTTTTCATCAGCTTGTCTGGCAGTGGTACTAACACACACATGAGCCATATAGCCAGTAAGTACTAGCTTATTCTTTCCAGTACTTTTCAAGAATTCATCCAAATCAGTACCACTGAATGAACCTGGATGTTGTTTTCCAATAACTTTTTCACCACTAATAGCTTCTAATTCAGGAAATTCTTTAGCTAAATCTGTTCCAGGAGTGAATGATGGTGCTCCTTCGGGAACTTCATGAACAACATGAACAATTGAACCATTAGCTTTACGATATTTCTCTAATAGAGAAGCAATTGCTTTTCTTGTAGAGTCAACATTTTCTGTTTTCAATTGACCAGTTGCGTATTCATTTTGAGCATCAATGATTACAAGGACACTATCATTGACAGATGCAGTAGATAGTCCTGCACCAAACAGTTCTCTTAATGATTTAACCATGGTAATTGATTTGACTAATAAAAACAAGAAATAATTCTGTTTTAATAAGAAATAAAAACAAGAAACAATTCTGTTGCAATAAGAAATAAAAACAAGAAACAATTCTGTTTCAATAAGAAATCTGGTTATATAACTGCTGAGACGGAGATATATATCAAATTAACCGCCCTCATTCCCCACGGCTATTATTATTATTAATAATAACGGCTATTTTTATTGTTTCGTTCAAAATAGGATGAACCGGCGCTTATCATACTACACACGTGTCAAATAAGCGCTCAATCGACCTCCGACGGTTAAGAGTGTGCTACCCCTCCTTCGGCCCAGAATACCTCCGGTGGGTCAGGTGTAGACCCAGATCCTTTTTGCTTTCGTTTCGCTCGAGATTTAATCGGACCAGGATACGATGGTTTTCAACTCTTATCTATCTATGGGGCCGAGACGTTGGAGCCCCAAAAAAGAGAAGAACAGATGCGCTGACTCTGCCTGACTTTAGCAGCCGCGATCTTGGGTCTCGAGCGTTGAGAGCTATAGAGTCTGGAGTTACGCCCCAGCCGCCGGAAGCAAAAGAGGGATGAGATAAAACATCGTTATTATCGTTTACAAGATTATGGCAAAAATTCCGGTGCTATTCTCTTAATATCTACTATGTTATTTATCCACTCATGACACGTTTCTGTTTTCTCGAATCAAAGTACTGCTGAAAAAATGAAAACAATTTAGGATCCTACATAATATTCTATCATTTGGAACCTCTCCTCTCCATCCAGGACCTTCTTTCTCTTCAATAGATCTGTAAGTTTTCATATAACTCCTTGACAAATGTTTCATGTACTGTGCAAATATCAAGGGATAGTTACTCAACAATTCATGAGAAAACCGTTTAGAACGTCTAAGTTATCCCTGGATGAACATATGGATAAAATATAGCCAGAATTTTCCGTGTCCGCTTCGTTCACCACCGAGCGTTTATCAAGACATCAATGGAGATGGTCCCAGCAGAAACAAACGTCTCTCACCAGACGATTGGACAGGATACAGTCGTGATAAAAGGTATGAAGTTGTTTCTGTTGTACTGGTGATACATGTCCGACTCAACCATTTGAAGTAGGAGATAGACCAGGTCAGTCTCTTGCTCCATTCCTCATAGTTCCCGGCCTGAGGTTTAGACCATCTAAAACAGAAACAAAGATCAATAGACTACGGGGACGGACTTCTAATCAACGGGGATTTATATACCTAAAGCACATTCGCAACGATGTCACTAAGAACTTATTGAACTAATTTCATATTTATCATAACTATACGTTAGCGACTAATATCAAAAACTAATAATACATCATATCTACCATACGCACCAGGAATGCATTGTCATCTAAACATGGTTTACTAATGAGGAAACCAGAAATAATAATAATTATAATAAGTCTTTATCAGAATAATCTTCGACCGTAGAGAGAACCTGTCACCCCGCAGATACGAGAAGACAGATGAGTTCTATTACTGAAACTGTTCAATAACCGCTATCAGGTACACGAGTGTGCTGAGTGAGCAACTCAGCGAATTCTAATAAAGCTAGTCCCCTCAAAAAGAAAAAGAGAATAGAAAACGAGAGTGAGAATTAAGACATGTTTCATTTTTCACTATTGTCGAATCTTGCTACGTTGGTTGTGATCACGGTTACAGTTGTTATCCGGGTCCTAATGGCTGGTGTGAATATTCCATAACGGATACTATGTTAACTGAGCAACACAAAACAGACAACCAAGAAGAACCTCAATTGTACTCAGAGAGAGACAACTGCCGGAGACAAGATAGCTGAAGAACATAATCAACGACCACAGTTGGCACAAGCAAGGAAAAATGATCCAGTCGAAATTGGCTCCGGCATATTTTTAAGGCTGATTAAATGCCACCTCGAGCTGGAAGAATTAGAGCGTTCTGAATAACAGAAGCAACATTTAGGTAGCGGAGGTATTCCGGAGGAGAACTAGAGGGTCCGAACATATGCCAGCGATCGAAAGACCGTCCCAACATCTCGTATGCTTCTGGCGGCTGAGTGCTGTCCCAGACCTTCAGCTCCATGCTCGAGACCCGAATGGGATAGCTCTTGAGGTCTCGAACTCAGGGCCAACCAGTTTCTGACAAATGAAATACCAGCTATCATTAGTGAAGGGAACTTATTCATGAATTATACCTTGGCATAACTAATATTGAGTCACCTATACGGTCAGGGGGCAAAATGCAAGGCTTCTAGTATGGGGTACGTAAATGGTTCACGTCTGCAGTTAGATAGATATCCAGAATCGGCTAGCTAGGGACTGGAAAATATCTAGAAAAAATCCTCTACGGTAACTTACAGTAAGGTAGAGCATGTTGAGAAACAGATCGAAAATTTATAACTTATCCAAGATTGTACGTAAACTATTGGGTTAAGTTATACAGAGTAAATAGGTAACCTACCGAGATTCACTGCTCCTTTATCAAATCTATACGATACGGTTTAGGTTAGATTAAACTTTTATTTTCTTTTTTGCTTTATTCTCGTTTCTTTTTTGAGCGACTACGTGCATGATGATCGCATTGATTGCCCTAAATTACCATATATAGTTAATCTTATCGGAGATAGCTAGAAACTTGTGACCTCAGCTCAGCTCACCTGGCCTGCTTGAACTGGGGCATTTTATCCATTTACAGTATACTACGGACGATATGTGATGGTTTGCCCAGTAAAATACCAAAAACAGTCGTGCCCCACACATAATAAACTTTTGCTTCCTAAATAATCAACACTTTTAGTACATCGGCCTGCATCTAGACCTGACTCATATTCTTTCTTCACCCATTCCTAGATTCTGTCTTGAATTCTCCGCAATCAAATATATTTGATTCGTAACTCATTATTTGTATAGCAGTGTTATCCTGCTATGTCGCTGTGGACTTTCTAGAATTGATTGGTATTGTTCAAGTCAATCAAGTATAAGATAGACTGGTCCGGTTATCTTGGCATCTGAAATATAGTTAAATTTGACAGAAATTAAATACTTCCCACCACTGAGGCTCGGTCGATTGTTTATCGACATGACAATTCCGTTTGGTTATATCCATTATCGTGATCATCATCGCAACGATCTATCAACAACGATCGCTAATCTAATTAGTGTGATCACAAATTTTTGGTACTTTTTTGCTGAATTGTTGTTACTCATTATATTGAATTCTTTTTTGTTGTTCGCCGTATTCCTGGTAGATATAGTTTGTAAAGCGATTGAAAATTTAGGATACTTTAATAATCTCACTCTTAGATTAAGAAGTGCTCAGAACACAGTCAAGTCGATATATTTTGATGTAGAAGAAAGAGAAATCCGTCCGTTCGAAAACCTTCAATAAAAGGAATAAAGTAAAACGACGAAGAAAATGACACTACTACCTTATGTATCTTCCAAACTTCCATCATCATCGGCATCAGCATCATCATCATCCCTCTCCACATATGATGAATGTACTCCACGCAGTTTTCTTAAAACTCCGGTTAACTTGGTCAATATATTTGATCCATTTAGTCCAATAAACCAACCTGAAACATTATCAATGCCGTCTACTACTACTTCTAGCTCTTGCGAGTATTCCTTAGAATCCGGTTCATCTGTTTCATCTGTTTCATACATTTCATCCATACCATCGGTATCCCCCTCTCTGCGAATTGATCCTATGATTTACCTCCCTCCAGAACTTATTGGTATTATCTTTGAGTCATATGTATCATTTCGTGATATTGTCAGATGCTTAGCAGTTTCTAGAACTTGGAATACTATTTTAACGAATCAACCTTTGATATGGAAAAATCATATTGATATTCGAGGTCATTCCAAATCACCATCATCTAAGTTATACTTGAAATACTTAAATCTAGGCGTAAATAACAATCGTGCTAAATTAATTTCAATAACTGAAGCAGATCTTGACTTATGCAAGGGATGCCTTGAATATAAAATGGTTGTAAACATTGAGGATGATGAGGATGATGAGAAGGTGGACTGTGCATCTCAAGCTAAGAGAACCCAGGAGGCCAGGGAGACTTATAATCATATTAACAGCGCTCAGGTTCCACAGTCAGGTTTAGTTGGAGAACAATTACTTGCTATATACCTTCCAACTCTATCTTCAGTTGCTCGAATATCAATAAATGTTCCTGTTGTTGATTATCAA
The DNA here is from genome assembly GCA_030583505.1 of Sugiyamaella castrensis. Taxonomy (NCBI): domain Eukaryota; kingdom Fungi; phylum Ascomycota; class Dipodascomycetes; order Dipodascales; family Trichomonascaceae; genus Sugiyamaella; species Sugiyamaella castrensis. The sequence goes on from JAJMIF010000085.1 coordinate 64,424, forward strand.
GTGTTTATGACCATTATCGAGCGTTCTCCTTCTCTAACTAGTCTTCAAATTGATGATTTCCAATTTGTAGGTACTATTCCAGACAAGTTACAAATAACCAATCGGTTGCGTGCTTATAATATCAAAGATCTTACCTTGCGTAGAAGAGATTGTTACGATCCTGCCGAAGACGTTTTTCTGGCTCATATTCTTTTGTCTCTATCGAGTTTGGAAAGCCTTGAGTTGAGCATTGTTCATACTGAACGCTTAGTGGATGTGGTAGCCCATTTGACCAATTTGAAACAATTATTATTACGATATTCTTTTCTTGGAACAGTAGTTGTTCCAATATTGAATTGTCCTAATTTGGAAGCTTTGCGATTAAGAGCATGGAGCATTGATTTACCATCTACTGATAATAATGGTGCTGGTGCTAACCCAACAAGTTTACAGAATCTCAAAGTATTAGATATCATTTGCGATTCATTTGGACATGGACGAGAATTTATTTCTTTGGTAGATTTCTATCGATGCTGGAAGACAGTAGAAAGTTTAAAACTCGTTTCAGGGAAAACATGGCGAAAGCAAGATTTAAAGGCTATATGCCGACAAGCGCCTAATTTAAAGGAAATTGCTATTCAATGTTGTGACGTTGTGTTATCGGATATTGTTGAAATTGCATCTAGTTCTCCAAAAATCGAGAAGCTTGTTGTTAAGCCTCGAACGGAATTATTTGATAGGAATCATTGTGGTTATTTTGAGTACTCTCAGAATAATTGGTTACAAAAGTATCTTTTGAATGAAAGAATAGAATTTGAAAAGGAATTGTAAAATTAATACGGAATGAGTTATGAAATTATTATTATAATAACATTCAAAAATAAAAAATATATATATGAAGTTGTTATAGATTTCTATGTACATGAAGAAAAGTCTTTGTCCTAAATGTGATCAAGATGAATTGCATCAAGAATATTTTTTGCACCTTTAGCAATCAAATCTGCAGCAAGATCCTTTCCAACTTGCTCAGCGTCCGCACTAGTATAAGCAACGGAAGATACAGTTCCTTGAACAGATTCAGAACCATCAACACTAACAACTACACCAGTTAAAGTTAAAACACTAGTTTCAGATTGGAAATCACTTTCAACACCAATTGGAACAGAACATCCTCCTTCCAGAGTCTTCATAAGACTTCTTTCAGCTAGACAGCACATAGAAGTAGGACGATGATCTATTCTTGAAACCAACCGTTTAATTTTATCATCACCATTACGAATCTCAACACCTAATGCCCCTTGACCAACAGCATAATACATATCAGGACTTTCGAGATAACTAGTAATTCTATCTTGTAAACCTAATCTAATCATTCCAGCAGCTGCCAAAATAATACAAGAATATTTAATAACTTTTTTATCACCATGATGATGATGATTATGAAGATGTTTCTCACCACCAGATTCTTGTTCTTGTTGCTCTTCTTCCGTATCCAATTTTTCTAATCTAGTACCTACAGCACCTCTAACATTTTCAAATTTCAATTTGGGATAACGTCGTTTTAATTGAGCCGATCTTCGAATAGATGAAGTACCTACTATGCTACCATCAGGTAAATCTTTTAAAGTTTTATAAGGAGACCCTTTTTTCATGACTAAAGCATCTCTTGGATCTTCGCGTTCAGTTATAGCACCTAATATACAACCATCTGGTAGAGTTGTTGGCATATCTTTTAAAGAATGAACAATCATATCAATTTGTTCATGACCTTCGATCTTATCTAATAATAAAGTTTCTAATTCTTTAGTCCAAAGAGCTTTTCCTCCAAATGAATAAAGAGGTCTATCACTAACTCGATCTCCTAAAGTAGTAAGAGCAATTACTGGAAAATTAAGACCAGGATGAACATCTTTAAGACAACTAGCAACATAACGAGATTGAATAACTGCTAATTTAGATTTCCGACCACCAACAAAAATACGACCACTTGGTTCACCTTCGTTTTCATCATATCTGTCGACTTTAAGATCTTCTTCAGTAGGTGCAGGAGTTGGAGCAATAGATGGTAGTACTGGAGACGAAGATGAGGAAGATGAGGGAGATTGTGATGAAGTTAGAATAGGCTTTCCAAACTTTGGTTGTGGAGATTTAATATCAGGATTACCACTAGTAGTAGCAGTAACTGGATCTTCCGTAGTTGTTAAAGATGGTGACATTGTGAGGTATAAGAGAAACGATTCAAACGATTCAAGTGCTTAATTAAAAATCCAAAAGATCGACTCGAGGGATTGATAGTATTGTGGTGAAGTCAATGACAAGAATAAGAGAAACGATTCAAGTGCTTAATTAAAAATCCAAAAGATCGACTCGAGGGATTGATAGTATTGTGATGAAGTCAATGACAAGAATATTAATATAATAAAGCCAATAAATAGGTGAAGAGTTAATAAATAATAAGAGAAGATTATTACAATGAAACAACTCAACGGAATAATAAAATGATATAAACTTTCTAATATACAATAAAATGCTAAAACTTTATTCTTCTCTATTCAAACGTCCGAATATAGTTTATCTCTACTTTCTTTCGAACGTCCTCTGTCACATTCAACCTGAAACTGATCTTGAAATGATCAAATCCAAATCAACTCTCCACTGATCTAAATCAAAGCTGATTCCAACCGATCAATATCAATATCAAAATCAAATCAAATCTCCCAAACTATATTTGTCGCAAACTATCGCTAACTATAGCTTCTCCACTTCTCGAAGTTATATTCCGCACGAACCAATTAGGTTGATTCAGTTTTTAATAAGAATTGAAAATTGATTTTTCAGTGGTAAGGGTTGTAGCGCCGTATGTTCCTGGTGCCGGGTTGGATCTTGGAGGGGTAGCGGCCAATAGGGATTTTAAAATATGGGCATAAAGTAGTGTTGGCACAAAATTATTAGTAATCGGAAATTATGGGAGTCTAGATTGGGACCTGAGGGTTTTATTACTGTACTGAGAGAGACGTAGCTAAATGATCGAGGATCCTCCCTCATTCACTTCGGTAGAGAATGCCTGGAAGATCTGGAAGATTCCTGGTTTATATATAAGGGTGGATATAAATGACAGATTCAACCATAACTTAAGCTCATTGAAAGAAAAATATGTGTACTGCATATTGTACGCAAGATTTTTTAATATTATTTGCTCGCTCTTATTGAGGTCTTTGTTAGCTTTTTCTCTTATAATTTTTTCTACCAGATCATGGCTTAGTTCATCCTCGTACATACAGTAGCACAACCTAAGATCATGCCCTCGTAATATACTCGTAATATACGGGCTGGCCGTGACTGTTTTCACCTGTGAAGATTTTTTATAGATAGCCTAACATTTATATATTTGCTACCCGTTCTCCCACCTTCGTTCTCGCGTTCTCCGGCAGCTGGGCTCAGCCTGGGCTGTGCTACCACTATTATCAGTCACTATTGAGGAACTTGAACAACTCTTTCGGATCTATCATCTTCTATTGGATTATTACTAGGTAATTGACATATATCATGGGCTGAATCTTACTCGGTTGTGCCTCTCGTAGCTTGCTTCGTTCTACCTGTTGCTCAGCAGGATTCTTCACGTTCTTGACCTTGAGTGGAGCGAACTAAGAGTTTGGGCAGAGAGAGCTCAGCCGCCGGTAGCTACAGCTAGGATCTTAACCTCGAGTGAACTGGGACTTTGAGCAAGGCACTCCCCCCAGCCTGAGTCCCAGGAACCTGATTAAGTGGCTCCTGAGACTAAGTAAACGCCGATCACTGCCGATCACTGCCAATATTTTTACCCGCATTTGAGTTGGTTATATAAGCAGATATATGTTTACAACCACCATTTATATTCTTTAAAAGGTCCTTAATAACTGACATTTTCTCCATACATTTCTCACTAATATACCAACTTATCATCGTTCTTCATATTGACTTTCATCCTGCTCCTTATTGACTCTATTCCTCTTTCCTCTTTCCCTTTAGGTTGACTCTCGTTCTATTCCATAGTGATTCTTTTCTCGGGTGACTCTCGTTGGATCCTATATTGACTCTCGTTGGATCCTATATTGACTGTTGTATCCCGGTACTTATCTCTTTCTTGCTTCCGCCCGAGGTCATGTCTAACGGTTTCCGAGCATCGAACTCATCTTCAGCGTTATCTCAATGGCACAAAATTTATTCGAAATTAGAACAATCTCCTGATGAATTGCTATTATGGGAAGATCTAGTGGATTATTTAAGTTCAGAATCATTTGCTTTATGTAAAGCATCTCCGGATAGTACAATCCAGTTATTTAGATTCACTTATGATTCATTTTTAGAAAGATTCCCATTATTATATGGTTATTGGATCAAATATGCTGAACAGGAATTCCAATTGGGATTTACTGAAATAGCCCAAACTGTTTATGAACGTGGAGTAGCGGCAATTCCTTATAGTGTAGAATTATGGACTAAATATTGTGAATTCTATAAATTCATTTGTATTCGAGATCCTACTCAAGTCAGATGGTTATTTGAAAGAGCTGTTAATCTTGTTGGAAATCATTTCTTAGCTCATTCATTATGGGATAGTTATATTGATTTTGAAGAAAGGATACTCCAATCATCTCCAGAGATTATTTTCAAGTTATTAGATCGTATCATTCGGATACCTTTACATCAATATGCTAAATATTATTCAAAATTCCGTAACTTAACTCCAAATTTACCTGTTGATATATTAGCTCCCCGTTATTATTTAAATCAATTCAAGGCAGAATTTGAACTAGAATTGGAATTGGAGGAAAATGAAAGACTAGCTGCTGCTGCTGCATTAGCGTTAGCTTCTGCAAATAGTGGAAAACAACCATCTGGTGGTGGTCGTAAAGTTATTGAAGCTCTTCCAACAACAACTAGCGCTATTTCTATAACGTCTGGTGCTTGGCGTAGAAAACAATCTGGTAAAGCTGCTGAAGCTGATTTAAGGTTGCGGCTCGCAAATTATCATCGAGATATCTACTGTACAACACAATTACAAGTTTATCGACGGTTCCCTTATGAATCGTCTCTTACAAAGCATTATTTCAATGTGCTTTATCTTGATGAAGCCGAAATGGTTAATTGGAGAAAGTACCTAGATTTCCAAGAAATTGAAACTGGTGATGATCTTAGCCAGATTATCTTGTTATATGAACGAGCCCTAATTCCTACTGCTCGCTACGAAGAAATATGGTTCAGGTATATTAGATGGCTTTTAGCTCATAATAAAGAACAAGATGTTTTAAATGTGTTCCGTAGGGCATGTTTGATTTTACCTGTTGGAAGACCCAAGATTCGATATTTTTTTGCCAATTTTCTGCGTTGCATCGGTAATTTAGGGGAAGCGAGGATTATACTTGAATCAGTATTGCAAGCACTTCCTGATAATGTTGAAACTATTATTCAAATTTCACATATAATATCTACGCAACATGATTCTTCATCGGCTATACAATATTTAAATCAACAATTACAATTACAATTACAATTGCAACTGCAATCTGCAACTACTGTAATTATTGCAATTATCCAAGAATTGGTCCGTTTGTATATTAAAAATGATCAGATTGATCAAGCTCGTAATTTATATGAATCTTCCATAGCCACGAGCTCGTTGTCTCCAAGGTTCTGGCACTATTACCTCAACTTCGAGATTGGTCAATCATCGTCGTCAGAAAAAAATCAACGTATTAAATCCATTATTTATCAAATCCGTGCTAGTGGACTTCCTGAAAATCAAATTAAGTCTCTCTCACATGTGTATATGTCGTATCTTCTTAATGATGCAGAGGATTCTGTCTCTGAATTTATGGCTTTAGATCGCTTTGTAAACAGAGTGATTGTATAATATTTGTATTATATATGTAATACGTTATTTTTCTTGTCCCTTTTGTTTCCGGCGGGTATAACCCCGTATCCTACACCCCAGCCACCTAGGCTCACTTCGCTCGAGGTTAGATGCGTCTCCCAAATTAATAAGAAAAGGATCCGATCGAAACTTGTTGTGCGACCTTTCCACTTTCTTCTATTGTGATATTCATCAATTCTTATTCTATTTTCAGATATCTAACGACTTTATCTTATAGGCATACATCATAGGCGATTTAGTATCATTGACTCAATGTACCTAGATCTAATTTTGTATTTATATAGTCTAGTTGACTGATAAAATACATATCAAGAATTATTGGAATATCCACGAGGCTGGATTAAGTTTGTTAATGTATTAGAGTAATGTAAGTTATATTATGCTTGTCTTATTCTGGACTCCGGTCCAACTGTGCAGTATCGCGTTATCTTAACCGATGAGAAGAATTGACACTAACAAACTTGTAGCTCACGTTTAGTTTGTCAAGAAAATACCTACCCCGTAGTGACCTAGCGTATCTCGTCGGGGTCATCAAGGCAATGTATAAGCTGTTCAGTCCTCTGCTATGGGGTCATTATGATACTTAAATCTTCAGAGCAATAAACAAGTATATTAGTAATTCTAAAACAAACGTCCCGTTATCTATAATGACTCGGTCTCCTCAATCACTATTTCAATGCTATAAAAATGTATGCTGGATTTGGAGATAATCGTATTTGGATCTTTATGAAGATTGATGTTTGTTCAAATGGGATGGATGGGAGATTCTCTGCTGCCTAGGAAAATGGTCGAATCTAGAAATCTTAGCTATTAGATTTGGCTATTGTGGTGATAAGAGACTAATTCAAGTTATTAGACCGAATTCAGACAGGTTGTAAGCCGGTTGAAAAAATTAGAATACCTTTCACTAGATTTGACTGAGTTTGGAAATAATGTGCAGAAGTGTAATCTGTTTGATATCTTTGATTCCACCTGGCTATCATCGAATATTTAGCATTTGGCGTCTCACTCTCTGTGGGTTTCAATAATTAATTTCGGCCTCTGCCAGATTTCTAGCCTCAAGTCGTTGACGTTAGATTTCCTGTCATGGACAAGAATGCCTCTGCAACAAAGATCTCTGATAGGCTAATAGCTTCGCCAATGACCTTTAGTATTCGATTGAATTTGGGAGAGAATCTCCAGACTCTTCACCTATTTGGGAACTGATCCCTAAATTCTTGTTAATGTTACCTTTGGCCAGATAACCAAAAAATGGTATCACAATAGTGCTAACATGGCGCTGGCTGCCAACTGTCATGAGTTCCGTCAGCTAGTTATTAAATATTGTGACGACGTATTGGGTCCCGTTTTGAGTTTGATGGATATTTTGCTAATAATTCCTTTTCAGAATTAGCTACACACCTGTACCTTCCTGTACATCTTCATGTTGAGTCATTGCACGTAACTGTCATTCAGCAGCTGCAAGATAACTGTCGAAATATTGAAGAGCTTTGCTTAGATATTTTCACCAAACGTTTTCAACAACAGCCGTTATGAAACGAGGGAATGATTTGGAAATGAACTTGGCAGCTGTATCAAAAAGTTAACAAACACGATGTTGAAGACATCTGTCCGTGGTATGACCGCTTAAAGTATGTGGTTGTTTTCCGATAGGCGGAAATGGCATGATACAAATCAGAAATTTTCTTGCATTTTTACTCGGTCTTTGGGTCGATGTTGGAATTTAACAGCTAATTATAGGGTTGGAGTTGTTATATCGAATCCCACTGATATCAAAAGGATTCTAATTATATTCGAGTTTTACCTTCTTAATATATTAAATTTCATCTGTCACTTCCGGTATTGAAAATACAAGAATACTTTAGAAAATACTAATTATCTGCAACGTTTCGCACAATTATCGGCGAAGAGTTTTTTATTGAAAAGCACCAAATAGTCGATGGCTCCTAGAAACATAACCACTTTTTATTTTCTTCACAGAGAGTCCGATCAGTGGAGACAAACTGCTTTGGTCATATAAACCGAAGTATTGTAATTCACAGGTATCAGAAATTCAAATCTATATCGTGGAAAGGAATTATAAACTTGTAATTCCCATAACCTTAAACATATAAAAATCTTCATACGCTTCAATATTAAAGCGGGATGGAAAGTGCTCATTCCTTTATCTGAACAATTATACCACTTTTTGAAACCATCTGCTAAGTTGAGAGCTGTCCTGTAGTTCGATACATTTTATCGGTGCTGTGTTCAAATAGATTTCTTTCAAATGGATAAGAGTGTTTGCCTGCATTAAGGTAGAGATGTAAATAAATATTCATCTTAACATTATTTTATTCAATTTAAAAAGGAATTAACAAAATGGCCAGATGATCAGGGCCATTTTGAGGTATATATTTGATAACCGTTAATCATAATGGTTATAGAAAATTTTATTAAGAGATACATCCTCCATGGTTGATTACCGCCCTTCAATGGCTATCAGGGTCATAATGATGCAATAGTGACGTTGGAACTGAGAACACGAAAGAACAAATAGAGTTGTATGAGTTAATTAATATCTGTCCGTCCTCCCAACGTTTATTCTCGAGTATATAATGACGAGTAGAACCTCCAAGTTGAAGACAATAGTTTCGAGAACCTTGACTTCATTCCGAAGTTGCTACTTAAACCTGAAGTTTTATCTATCTATCTATTTGATTATAACGCGTTTTATCTTTATTTTATCTTTATATTGTCTTATCAGTCAAAATTAATCCCAACAGGGAAGTAAACCTAAGGGTCGGGAGTCCCAACTGCCAGAGGCAAACAAATACGGAAGATCACAAAAAGGCAGCTTAGCTCAAGGTCAACGGAACAGTTGTGGTGCGAGCAAAAAAGCCCATTATCTTCAAATTATTGTTATATATGTCACTATACATTTCATGACGCAAGATCAACGGCACACCATATTCATGCAGAATTTAAATATTATGCGAAATACAATCTAGAGAAATTCAAGGAAAATACTTATAGTTGTAGATATAATCCACAATCCTACTGTACAAATTCCTATAGTACGAGACATACGCCAATTGTTGAGAGGAACGGAAATCAGTAAGAAAAACAAAGTTAATAATAGTGTGACTCCTGATACTATTAATGTTGGTGATATCTCAATACTATAGGAACCTCCATTACCAGCCTTTGGACGATGGCTAGAAGGACCTAAAACTACCACTAAACATGATAATCCGACTCCAACTAGAATGTTTAATAATGGACCTCCAAAACAGGCAGCTAATGCCATCGTAGGGAATCCCATGCTAGCCAAAGTGACATCAGTGATAAAATCACCTAAAGAATTTCCAATGGCAAATACAGTAAGTCCAAGAATAGCTTCCGATATATTTAAAATGATCCCCACAGCTTTAATTACAGCCACAACTTCAGAAGCAATATTGGATATCCAAGCAATAGCTACTGCAAAACCAACAAATGATATGAAATGGAGTTTTGGTGGATTTCTTGAATGTTTGAAAATAATGAACAGTCCCAGGAAGAGGAGACATGAAATAAAGAAGCCTATTAATGCACTGATCCAAGTATAGGTTCCGAACATTAAAATAGTAATAGCAGAGGGAGACAGAAGTGCCTGAATTATCAAAAGCCAGATTGGAGATTGTGAAGCAGAGGACTCTGAATCCACCACACTATCGTCATGATTTAAATTGGTAATAGATATTGTATCTTCACTAGTATTTTCTGATTCAGTTTCAAAAACAGGGATGGTACACGTGAGAAGAAATACCGAAGGAGCAGCTATCAAACTGGAAATAACATTATACCAATTTTTGGATGAAATACCAACAACTGATGGGAATAGAATACGAGAGATTTCCGATTGTTGTGTAGAAATCAGTTCAGCTTTATAATCATATAACTCTTCAATAGTTTCCACCGCTTCAACAGGAGATACAATTCCACTGTAAATAGAAGGTTGCTCTTGTTCCAAAGAAGATATTGAGCTTGATGACATAGTCCGGTCCATGTCAGTGACTACAACCGTACGAAGATATGATGGCGGACGACTAGGACTATGTGTTCGCCACTTTGTCCTAGTGGTAGGCACAGAAAGTGTCCTTGGAGATTGAGGATTGCGTAACGATTGATTAGGACTAGAGTCATATCCATGACTCTGCGATTGTTGATTTGTCGTAGGTATCGGAATAGGTGCCGGCTGTTGGTTCGCAGGGACCTGCCTCTGCTGTTGATATGGAGGGGATAATAGTCGCTGATTAGTAGGAAACAAGTAAGGGCTGTTACTTGCATTACTAGACACAGGAGAAAAAGCACCATTCCTCGCTTCTGCTAACTGAGCAACCAAATTATGGAATTCAATTGCACTAAGTACAGACGATCGAACCGAAACAATAGACGAGGATATCAAATTTGAACTGTCATGACGATGATGACGATCAGATGACGGACTAAGTAAAGGGCTACCTGATATTCTTGCAGAATCAGTCCCTGTTCTGGTGGTATCTCTATGAGGGTGATAATAGTTATGATGTGAAGGAACTCCTCTGCGGTTTATTCTCATAATTCTAGTCAATTCTCCGTAAGATTCTTGTTCACGTTCGTCCATCTCATCTAGATTGAGATCTGTATCAGAATCGATTACGTTAATGGTGAGTTGAGGATGAGTATGGGGATGTTCTTGATAATGAGCAACTGGCTCTGTTTCAGTCCCTCCTTCGTCGAAATGCTGTCCCCCGTTTCCTCGAGGTAGTTCTTCATTGGAAGACTCAGTTAACTGCAAGAAATGTCTGTTCGAAACCGTCAATCGGTTAAGATTAGCAACATCGGCCCTCGAATCTCCTTCTAATTCATTACCATCATCATATTCATGATACATCTCCTGTCCTAAATCTGTATACCAATTTCTAGCCATTGCAGCAGTCAATTGCCTTTTTCGTCGGATAGTGAATCTCCATTGCCAATAAACTATAATCAGCACATATACCACATATAAACCTATCATAACAGCACATTCCCATGGTTTTAATATACCATCGGAGATAAAATATAAAGAGAAAGATACCGATATAGTGAAGAATATCATATCTCGAATAAAAGATTGACGAGATACCTTGAATGGATGGATTATTGCCATTACTCCTGCAATGACTGCAACAATAAAAGACGCTGCACCTATAAGTTCACCTATTGCTAATGAGCCGGATCCAATACTCACAGCTGCATAAGTGCTAAACATATCTGGAGCACCATTTCCGAAGGCTAAAAATGTTACACCAACTACTGATTCAGCCAGACCCAATATTTTTGCCATTGTGGTTAGATTCGGGCACAGAAAATCATAAGCAGCAATTCCTATTGTCATGAATAGGAAACAAATCCAAACTATAATAAATAACATCATGAAAAATCTCGTTAATGACGAACTATCGGCATTGGTAGTAGAAGAATCTGATGAACAATAATATAATGATAAATAATCGATTATACCAAAATTTTCAAGTTGACAATATTTTTTAACGAAGAGGCATTGATTCCGAGCTTGACGGACATCATGACATGATGTGTCATTGTCACCATTGTCATTAGGGGAAATAATATCGTCCCATCCGTTATTATTCACTCCAACTGAAACAGAATATGAGTCTGGTTCAAACTTATCAATTCCAATCGATTTAGCCGGTAGAATAAGTGACTTAACTGTTTCAATTGTTTTAGTATTCGAGTCAAGTGTAATGACCGAAACTTCTGCAGATATAGCCGAAAAAATAAATAATGAGATAATCAACCAAAACCGTTGAAAATGATCAAACTGTCCACGGAACAAATACGGACCAAATAGATATCTATTAACTGAATAATGTCCGAAATCACCTCGCTTCATCCTGTTATCTTCAAGACGAGAAATGTATTAAAACGCTTCTCTCAATCTATTCATTAATCCCAAGAAATTTGATCAAGAAGGTGTAAAGCACAACAGATTGTGTATACCCATGTCATGCTGGAAGGTTGAGTTGAATGAAAAGCTGACAGTAGTCAATCGTTAAAGGAAAACCTATCTATTGCATTGATAAACTATTTGATAAAAGCTTAAATTGATTGAAAACAACAGATCAAATACTAGCTCCCTACTGAGATGGCTTAAGGCGATGGCGAGGGCGATTCGCGATGGTGGTCTGAGTTTATTATCGCCCTCCAAAGAATAGGTGAGACACTGGATTGCTTACGTAATTTCAATATAAAGGTTGTTTCGTTTCAGTTGTTTTCTGCTACTCACTTAGAATCGGGCTACTAATGAGGACGAAAGTCGTATAGCCTTTGTCATAATACTTTCTACTGTCAACGTATCAACTTTATCTGATATCTGAGATTGTGAATTCGGTTAAATTAATTCCGGGAGAGCTAGCTAACCGGCGAGGTCATGTGATTTGGCGGTACCCCGCGCGAAGAAGTAGGTGCGACTTAGCAATCGTCAACGACATTTTTCACATACTTAACTTAAACCATACTAATACTATTAGCTGCACTCAATGTACAGTAATTAACAAGTACTGTACTGTAAATTTTTTTATTTTTATATTTTATCTTAACAGTATAAGTTATTAGAATATATAATTACTTCAAATTATATATAGTACACACAGCAGCGTGGTTTAGGCTGCGTTGCCACGGTAACAGATGCCAAGTATTTTCAATCCACATTGTGTGTTCTTGGGCCTTTCTGCTCCGAAAGCAAGATGATGCACTGATAATGTATAGGCATAAAATTTTAAGTTAAATACCACAATCAATCCGGTTATCTTTTTTCGACATCGTTAACCTTAAGCGTTAACTCTGAACAATACGGTAACAAAACCTAAATATCTGAGTTTGTCTCATTTGCGAAATTCGTATCGATTTTGTAAAAAAGAAATTCGTATTTGAGTAGATTGATCGTTGAAGTTATAAAAATAACTTGTAATTGCGTTATCGGCTATTGTGATATTGTTATTATTATTCTATTATTGATTATTGATTATTGATTATATTTTATATTTCTATTTCTTTCTACTTTTATTTCTTCTTCTTATTCATTCATTAACTTATCGTCATATTATCTTATATTAAATATTATTATATTATATTATATTCATTGTATCGAACGTTGGCCCGTTCTATATGTTGTATATCTTAGTACTGTATCTTTTCTCTGTGTCTCATACGTTATAGGCTCTTAGTCTATAATAACGGAATTACTCTAGGTGGTACTAGTGTCTCTGAATTGTATTAATATTAAGTATTATACCCCTTTCACACTCTTTTGTCGACTAGTAAAAGCACAAGATCTACGGTTAGGGTTTTGAAACGCTCGGACCCTCTCTACATGCGCATTAACTTTAGACTACTGTATATGTTAGTATTAAACGTAAAACCTAGTCCACCTAATAAGGCTGACTAACTATACGTAGGTTACACTAATAAACACCTTAAACGACATGCGCCTAACATAGTTCTATTCTACACTCATGACAATGTACATGGGAATTGATCAGATACAGGACACTTACTTAACGAACGAAAGGGGTTAAGTAAAGGTTAACC